>JAVJIF010001313.1:0-57297 GCA_038442645.1 Agave tequilana | reverse complement strand
ATTTTACTACGAGTCTTCATATATTATTATGATTTTTGGTGAAAATTGCGAGTCGTTCCGAGATACTTAAATTTCGGACGATTCCGGTATTTTCGAATTGTTTTCCCGCATACTCGACTTTATCTCGGGAAAACTGTGTTTCCGATATTTTCATTTTTGGAGACCAAGAAAATATCTTCTCTTTATCATTTCTTTTTCTTTTTCCTTTTCCTTATTTCCTTTAGCTTCCTCCACAAGCTATTAACTTTTCCAATTTCCAATAATTCCAATTTTCTCCACACAAAATATCTCCACCTCATTTCTTCCACACACTTCCTTTAATCCTCCACCCCACAATACCTACACCTCATCCCCCTCTTTGGCAAGCTTTGATTGGCCAAGGAGAACACCTCACCCCCCACTTTGCAATTAAGCCCTCCCCTTTATTTAATTGCATCCCTTTACAAATCCAAAACCCTATAAATACTTTTCCTTTTCATTTCTAACCCTTTTCTTTCTTCACTTTCTTCATCAAAGAGAATTACCTTCACCAAAATTCCTCTTTCATCTCCTCTTCAACCTTCAACTCCAAGACTTCATCAAGGCCATCACTTCAACCTCTTCTACCTTGGATTGGGGATCCTCTCTCTTCGTCGATTACATCTCCGTAGATCAAGCCGTCGACCACAACCATTTCGAGTTCGTAAAGCTTCACATAACCATTCAAAGTGAGTATATTTACTCACCAAGACTCGGTAAAATTCCTTGTATACTTGTGTTGCCAAATCATGTCCCTTAAGTCATCAAAATCATATTTTTAGCTATCAAAAATAACCACCACAAAAATCTGATTTTTGACCTAAACAGCAGCAGATTTCAGAACTTCGGTCGACCGGCCCAAGGGGGGCAGTCGACCGATGTGCACAAACGTGCACAGTTTTGAGTAGGCGGTCGACCGGTTCACCAACCAGTCGACCGGTAGAAAACCTGGAGCTCACGGCCCTGTATCGGTCGACCGGCAGTCGACCGACCAAACCTGGAGGTCACGGCCTTATATCGGTCGACCGGACGTCGACCGTTAGTTAGGTGACTGTCCCGTATCGGTCGACCGGCCATTTAACCCAGTCGACCGATAGGCTAATTCTGGGCCAAAATTGCTGATTCTTCTCTTTTCTGAATTTAGATCTTATCGTTGATACATGTGTTATATATAATCATTGCTCATGCTTCATGACTGATACCACATGACATGTTATGATATATTCTTACCCCTTGACTTGTTACCTGATATATATCACTCCTTGCCATGCCATTACTTCATGCATGTCAATTACATGCTATTGTTTCATATCTGATTATATCACCTGACTATTATCAATCACTTGATATGACTTGTTAATTAACACTATCAATCTCTTGTCATGCTATCACTTAAAACCCAGCATGATATATCTGACTTTGTAATTATCACGCTTACGGAATCCTGTCTTGTTTTATGGAACTAAGTGCCACACCATACTCGGTGGGGGCACCTCTAGAATCCACTCCCTCAGAACAATGTGCCACATGGAACAAAGTGCCACACCACACGGTGGGGGCCACCTCTTGAATCTGTGGGGGCCACCTCTTGAATCTGTTGGGCTATTACTGTTATGTCTATTCCTTCCCGTAATCTGATAATTCTTATTAAACTACAACTTGCACGGGGAATGGGAGGAAGTGATGGATGCGGAATGATACCTTGCTTATAGTAATGGAATAAAATATGACGACTTGTGGTAGTGGAACCATGAGTTCCACAGAAGACATGTGATTAGGGGGACTTTGGCCTCCAATACTGGTTCCAGGTGTATGGAAACTACTATAAGAAGTGTTATCAGTTCTCCATCTACTTCCGGTAACGACCCTCGACTCTCTTATATATGGATGTATGTGAGTCGGGATATATACCGAGACACATACCTAGATATATGGGTCAGACGAGTAATAATAATAATTATATGCCTGTTATATTTCCAATCATGATTCCAGTGATGATTCCGGTTATGTCTTAATTATGTTTCCTGTTATAGTTTCCGTTATGTATACCTGTTATGACTCCCGTCTTAGTTCCTGTTATGACTCATATTATGGACCCCTGATTAATATTGTTAGGTATTCCTATTTTGACTATCGTATGATTTGCAACTCTGATTCTATACGCTTAGATTTATGTGGCATGAGACAAAGGTATATATATGAGGGTTTCCTTGTTTGGATTATTCCTTCGATGTACTAATCTCATGTGACGTGACTTAAGCGTATACAATCAATCTTGCTTATAATCAGCTTTACTTGGGATTTCCTAATTTATGATTATGCTATATCCGTCCTTATATACCATACTTGTGTTCTAACCCCTATTCATGTCTCTTAGCCATTGGCGGTAGTTCATTTATTGTTATATGTCTTGATTCCTTGGATTTGCATATTCAGATTCCGAGGCTGGATCGAAGTGGAGCTGTCCACTGTAGATTGAGCTTCTCTTGTGAGCTGGACGACTATTCCCAGTTCCTCGTGCCAGACTCCTCCTTTTTACTCACGGGATCTTCATCCTACTCGTGAGCATTTTGTGTTTATCATGTATACTTTACTTTTGGACTTGTTATGATAAAAAGACATATGTAATGTTTATCATAAACTGTGATGACTTTGTATTTTGTACCTTTATGTTGGCATATGAATACCACGCTTTGTGTGTACTATCTGATTCTTGTTGTACTTTTATGCTTAGCGTTATACGTGGGGGCCCTTCCTGACCTACGTATATACGTCGCAAGTGACGTCCCCGTATCCGTGGAATCGGGGCGTACAGGTTTGTATCAGAGCTTAGGCTCTCAAACCTAAAGTACAACCAAGTAGCAAATTTTAGTAATTTGCTAATGCCAACTATAATGTACAAAGTTATCTAGTCCTTCTTGATTTGTCTAGTTATTCTTGATTCCATCTCTCATATTCTAAACTCCTTCCATTTTTCCAACTCATTCCAGTTATCTTTAGCCATCCTAGTATGGAGAGGAGATCGGGTCGCAGCAACTCTGGATCAGCATCGAATGGACCCACAGGAGAGAATGTGGATATCCTAAGGGTCATTCAAAATATGATGGAGAACCAGCAGCAGCAGACGGAACTTCTCCGGCAGGAGTTGGCAGCTCCAAAGGAACAGAGGCCGGGGGAAATGTATCGGACTTCAGAAGACTACAGCCTGCTATATTCACGGGAAGCGAGAAACCATTGGATGCTGAGCAATGGTTGACGGACACTACAGATCTACTGAACGCCGCCCGTTCCAAAGGAGAACCAAGTTGAGGTTGCCAAGATTCAGTTGAAAGACATAGCCAGAACTTGGTGGCTTGCTGAGGAGGCCAGACTGGAGAAGCCTGTCACATGGGGACACGTTCTCAAGAGTTTTTACAGCAGGTTCTTCCCTGCTACTGCTCAGAAGGACATGGAGGAGCAGTTCATCAGATTACAGCAATGGAACAAGTCCGTGGACGAGTATGCCGCGGAGTTTCTTAGACTGAGTCGTTTTGCCCCGTACATGGTGACAGATGAAGAGAAGCGGGCAAGCAGATTTCAGCAGGGTCTGCAGATGGACATTCAGATGTTCCTAATGCCCCAGCAGCTGAAGACCTATGCAGAGGTTCTCACCATAGCTCGGGAAGTGGAGCGTGGGTTAGAGAAGAAGAAAGAGAACTTGATGAGGAACCAGGCCAAGAAGAGGCCTTTTCAGTTGATGGATGGGGAGGATGCAGATAGGGCAACCCAAGGCCCGATGATCAGGGGACCATTCCAACCTCCTATGTCTCAGATAATATGCAACTACTGCCATAGACCCGGACATTATAAGAGTGATTGTCGAAGGGCCAAGGGACTATGTTTGGCATGTGGGAAAGGGAGTCATGCCATAAGGGATTGCCCGTTCAGAAGGGTAGGAAATGTGGCACCAGTCCGACCAGCACATCCAGCCCAGCTCTTCCAGCTCACCATTGAGGAAGAACCCAGAAACCCGTGGATCGAAGAGTTCCATTTCCGCCTCAGCAATATGCTCATCAGCAGAGAGGAATGAGGCCTAGAGCAGATCAGGGTAGAGGTCAAGTTCATCTCATGACGACAGAGGCATCGGACGATGTAGCAGAGTGGGCAGACCAGTATCCAGATCAGGAGCCTTAGGATATCATGGTAACCACTACCCCAGATCTTGTATTTGAGTTGGTTATCATTCTAAATATTTTCTTTATCATTCCATCATTGTTCATCCTAGTCATTCCTGTATTCATCTTACCCTTGTTTTGATTTTTCAGAATTTTGATTCCAACCATGTCCCCTTTGTGTTCAATTTACCCTTAGCGAAATTGCGAGGACGCAATTTTTGTAAGGTGGGTAGATTGTAATACCCGTTCCCAGAATACGTACTTATTGCGTATTCAGTTTTTCGATCGTATTTTCAATTACTTCCCGTATTTGGCCAATTTCAATTTCAAATATCATTTTTAATATATTAGATTTATGTGAATTCTGGAATTTTCTAGAATTAAAATGAATTTCTTCAAAACCGGTGTCGACCAGTGCCGCTGATCGATTCCCAAATTTTTATCTTGCAAACTGCTTAGAATTTCTAGAAGATTCTTTAGACATTTCTTCTTAGAATTATATTTCTTACTTAAATACTTTTTCTGAAGATTTTACGAATTTATGGATATTCCGCCGGAGTCGGTAGAAGACTGATTCTAGTATTTTTATTTCCCAAACAATTAGGAATTTCTAGAAAGTCCTTTAGGCATTATCTCTTAGGATCATATTTCTTATCTACATTCTTTTTCTGAGAATTTTAAAATCTATGAAAATTCTTTCGGAGTCGGTAGGTAATGATTCCGGGATTTTTAGATTTAAAACTATAAAGTATTTCTTAAAAGGATTTTACTACGAGTCTTCATATATTATTATTGATTTTGGTTGAAAATTGCGAGTCGTTCCGAGATACTTAAATTTCGGGCGATTCTGGTATTTTCCGAATTGTTTTCCCGCATACTCGACTTTATCTCGGGAAACTGTGTTTCCGATATTTTCATTTTGAAAGACCAAGAAAAATATCTTCTCTTTATCATTTCTTTTCTTTTTCCTTTTCCTTATTTCCTTTAGCTTCCTCCACAAGCTATTAACTTTTCCAATTCCAATAATTCCAATTTTCTCCACCACAAAATATCTCCACCTCATCTTCCACACACTTCCTTTAATCCTCCACCCCACAATACCTACACCTCATCCCCCTCTTTGGCAAGCTTGATTGGCCAAGGAGAACACCTCACCCCCCACTTTGCAATTAAGCCCTCCCCTTTTATTTAATTGCATCCCCTTTATAAATCCAAAAACCTATAAATACTTTTCCTTTTCATTTCTAACCCTTTTCTTTCTTCACTTCTCTTCATCAAAGAGAATTACCTTCACCAAAATTCCTCTTTCATCTCCTCTTCAACCTTCAACTCCAAGACTTCATCAAGGCCATCACTTCAACCTCTTCTACCTTGGATTGGGGATCCTCTCTCGTTCGTCGATACATCTCCGTAGATCAAGCCGTCGACCACAACCATTTCGAGTTCGTAAAGCTTCACATAACCATTCAAAGTGAGTATATTTACTCACCAAGACTCGTAAAATTCCTTGTATACTTGTGTTGCCAAATCATGTCCCCTTAAGTCATCAAAATCATATTTTTAGTTATCAAAAATAACCACCACAAAAATCTGATTTTTGACCTAACAGCAGCAGATTTCAGAACTTCGGTCGACCGGCCCAAGGGGGGCAGTCGACCGATGTGCACAAACGTGCACAGTTTTGAGTAGGCGGTCGACCGGTTCACCAACCAGTCGACCGGTAGAAAAATGGAGCTCACGGCCCTGTATCGGTCGACCGGCAGTCGACCGACCAAACCTGGAGGTCACGGCCTTGTATCGGTCGACCGGACGTCGACCGTTAGTTAGGTGACTGTCCCGTATCGGTCGACCGGCCATTTAACCCAGTCGACCGATAGGCTAATTCTGGGCCAAAATTGCTGATTCTTCTCTTTTCTGAATTTAGATCTTATCGTTGATACATGTGTTATATATAATCATTGCTCATGCTTCATGACTGATACCACATGACATGTTATGATATATTCTTACCCCTTGACTTGTTACCTGATATATATCACTCCTTGCCATGCCATTACTTCATGCATGTCAATACATGCTATTGTTTCATATCTGATTATATCACCTGACTATTATCAATCACTTGATATGACTTGTTAATTAACACTATCAATCTCTTGTCATGCTATCACTTAAAACCCAGCATGATATATCTGACTTTGTAATTATCACGCTTACGGGAATCCTGTCTTGTTTTATGGAACTAAGTGTCACACCATACTCGGTGGGGGCCACCTCTAGAATCCACTCCCTCAGAACAAAGTGCCACATGGAACAAAGTGCCACACCACACGGTGGGGGCCACCTCTGAATCTGTGGGGGCCACCTCTTGAATCTGTTGGGCTATTACTGTTATGTCTATTCCTTCCCGTAATCTGATAATTCTTATTAAACTACAACTTGCACGGGGAATGGGAGGAAGTGATGGATGCCGGAATGATACCTTGCTTATAGTAATGGAATAAAATATTGACGACTTGTGGTAGTGGAACCATGAGTTCCACAGAAGACATGTGATTAGGGGGGACTTTGGGCCTCCAATACTGGTTCCAGGTGTATGGAAACTACTATAAGAAGTGTTATCAGTTCTCCATCTACTTCCGGTAACGACCCTTGACTCTCTTATATATGGATGTATGTGAGTCGGGATATATACCGAGACACATACCTAGATATATGGGTCAGACGAGTAATAATAATAATTATATGCCTGTTATATTTCCAATCATGATTCCAGTGATGATTCCGGTTTATGTCTTAATTATGTTTCCTGTTATAGTTTCCGTTATGTATACCTGTTATGACTCCTGTCTTAGTTCCTGTTATGACTCATATTATGGACCCCTGATTAATATTGTTAGGTATTCCTATTTTGACTATCGTATGATTTGCAACTCTGATTCTATACGCTTAGATTTATGTGGCATGAGACAAAGGTATATATATGAGGGTTTCCTTGTTTGGATTATTCCTTCGATGTACTAATCTCATGTGACCGGACTTAAGCGTATACAATCAATCTTGCTTATAATCAGCTTTACTTGGGATTTCCTAATTTATGATTATGCTATATCCGTCCTTATATACCATACTTGTGTTCTAACCCCTTCATGTCTCTTAGCCACTTGGCGGTAGTTCATTTATTGTTATATGTCTTGATTCTTGGATTTGCATATTCAGATTCCGAGGCTGGATCGAAGTGGAGCTGTCCACTGTAGATTGAGCTTCTCTTGTGAGCTGGACGACTATTCCCAGTTCCTCGTGCCAGACTCCTCCTTTTTACTCACGGGATCTTCATCCTACTCGTGAGCATTTTGTGTTTATCATGTATACTTTACTTTGGACTTGTTATGATAAAAGACATATGTAATGTTTATCATAAACTGTGATGACTTTGTATTTTGTACCTTTATGTTGGCATATGAATACCACGCTTTGTGTGTACTCTGATTTCTTGTTGTACTTTTATGCTTAGCGTATATACGTGGGGGCCCTTCCTGACTACGTATATACGTCGCAGTGACGTCCCCGTATCCGGGAATCGGGGCGTTACACAAGTAGTGCATGTTAAGTACGGTGTCAGATATCAAGTGTCATGGATCAGGTGTCAAGTATTAAATGTTAAGTATAGGTGTCAGATAATTAACATGTTGGGTCTGGTGAGAATACAGAGTACAACATCATATATTAACTCGTATAGTGATGTATCATGTACTAAAAGCTACAATAGCAGTTGTTATGCATGTAACGGTATTAACAAGACATCCACATATCAATGTATCATGCTATAAATGCTAGAGTAGCAGTTATTAAATATGAATTAATAATAACAAAGCACTCGCCTAAAAACCGGAATGCAATACCGAGTTAAAATCCAGGAAGTCCGCGAACACATGCGAGCATGATACTAATCCATATATTAAAATATATATATATATTATATTATAAAGATTAGAGTGAGAATGAGAGAGGAGAGAGAGAAGAATTAGTTAGAGAGAGAAGGAGGCTAAGAGAGAGAGAGAAGAGTGATGTGGATAAGGTGGGTAATTAGGAAATAAGGGGAAGGGTAGAAGTGGAAAGAAGGAAAAAGGAAAGGAATAAAAGAAAGAAAGAAAGAAAGAAGAAAGATGGAAAAAGAAGAAGGGAGGGGAGAGGGTGGGGTGGTGGTCGGTGGCATGGGGGCGACGGTGGCGCCGGAGGGGGCGGCGCATCCTGGCTCGGGGGTGGAGTGGTGGAGGGGTGTTTGTTGTTGTTGTGGTTGGTGTTGTTATTATTGGAGGTAATGGTGGTGGTGGTGGTTGATAGTGGTGGTGGTGGTTGATGGTGGTGTTGGGGAGTTGGAGGAGGAGGCGGAGATGGTGGTGTGGTGGTGGAAGTGGAGGAATTGGAGTTTTGATGGTGAATTTTGAAGAAGAAGAGGAAGATTGAGTAATGGGTTTATGGAGAAATTGGAGGAGATGGGATGGAGTTTGAGGAGGAGGAAAGTGGGGTAGTGAAGTAGGGCTAGCGGAGGTGGTGCCGTCGGATAGGGGCGGCGGCACGCGGTAGTGTGGGTGGAGGCGACGGCCATGAAGAGAGAAATGGTTATTGGTGGGAGAAATGATGAAATGGAGAAGATGGGGAAGGAGGAAGGAAAGGAGAAAAGAAAATTAAAAAGAAGGAGAGGGAGAGGGAGAGGGAGAGTATGGGAAAAGGAATGGGGGTAGATGGGATCCTACTGGTGGCTATAGTGCCGCAGGGAGTGGTCGACATGGGAGTGGGTAAGGGAGAAGAAAAAGAAAAAGAAAAGAAAAGAAAAGAAAAGAAAAAAATAAAGATAAGGAAAAAATAAGAAAAAAAATAATGAATAAATATATTATTAAATAATTAAATTAATAGAATATCCTTGGAGTATAAAGTAGAGGAGTGGAGAAGGAAAAAGCAAGAAAAGAAAAGAAAGGAAAATAATATTATTAGTTAAATAGGGTAAAATTCGATTATTTCAGAAACGCTCCAAAAAATTCTTAAAAATAGAAAATTTTATTTTAAGATGCCTGTTGAAATCAGATTTGGGAAATTCAACTTAATTTTTTAAACTAAAAATCTTAAAATCTTTCGGCGATACCGGCGACATCAAAATCGGTCAAATTTGAAAAATTCAGAAAAATCCCAAAAAATGTATTTAAATAGAAAATAAGATTCTAAGAAGTAATATGAAAGCCATTTCTAAACATTCAACTCCGTTTGAAAACTAAAAAATCTTGGAATCGGTCAGCAATGCCGATTGACACCGGTTTTGAAGATTTTGCAGAATAATTCAGAAAAATTCTAGAAAATCATGAAAAATCAAAATATTGAAAAACAGTGTTTAAAATTGAAATTGGTTAAATCAGACTACAAAAAGATCAAATCTGGCAGTATGCTGGTATCGGGTTCCCGGTCCAGGTTAGGGCTGACTCTAAGTCTGAGAATCCAGATCCGATGCAAAATAACATGAGCAATCACAACCCCAAAAACAATTACTGGAGAAAATTAAAACAATATGGTCGAAAAAATTGGGACACGCATCTGGGTATGTATCCCGGGAATGAGGTGCTACAATCTACCCACCTAGCAAAAATTTCGTCCTCGAAATTTCGATAAGGAAGGAGGTGAATGTGAAAATAAAGGATTGATAAGACAGGAGATGGAGTTCATGTAAAAAATTACCACTCAAGGCTCGAATAGATGCGAGTAATGGTCACGAATGATATCTTCTCGCTCCCAAATCGCTTCTCCCGGACTATGCCGGTTCCATGAAACTAGCACCAACGTAATGATCTGATTCTTCAGGGTCTTAACACTTCTGTCCATTATAGCCATTGGTTGCTGGGTATATGACAAATCTGGTTACAACTCCAATTCTGAATAATCCAACACATGACTCTCGTCCCTGATATATCTTCTCAGTTGTGACACGTGGAACATATTGTGTACTTCTTCCAGTATGGTGGCAGTGCCAATCTGTAGGCCACTTCTCCTACTCGTTCCAAGATTTCAAACGGGCCTATATACCTCAAACTCAGCTTCCCATGTGCACCAAATTTGATCACTCTCTTGGTTAGAGATATCCTCAGAAACACATGTTCCCCCACCTGAAACTCCAACGATCTTCTATTTGAATCTGCCCAACTCTTTTGTCTGTCCTGTGCTGCACGAAGGTGCTCTTGGATAGTTCTGATCTTGTCTACTGCTTGTACTATCACATCCAGTCCCAAATGTCTTCTCTCACCAACTTTATCCTAACACAATAGTGATCTGCATCTCCTACCGTATAGGGCTTCAAACGGAGCCATCTTGATGCTCGCCTGATAGTTGTTATTGTACAAAAACTCTGCCAAATGTAGATGGTCTTCCCATGATCTCTTGAAGTCTATCATACATGCCCTAAACATGTCTTCTAGGATCTGTATGGTCCGTTCGGACTGCCCGTCTGTCTCTGGATGATAAGATGTGTTAAACTTCAGATGGGTCCCTAGACTCTCTTGAAGGCTCTCCCAGAAGTGAGATCTGAACCTCGTGTCTCTGTCTGACATGATACTAATTGGAACTCCATGCAGTCAAACTATTTCTCTTATGTACTTGTTTTCCAGAAGCTCTGTAGATTGTCCTACTCTGAAATGGTATGAAATGTGCTGACTTAGTAAGATGGTCAATAACTACCCATACTGCATTTTCCCCTTTAGACTGTGGGGTATTGAAGTGATAAAATCCATTGTAACATACTCCCACTTCCATTCTAGTATTGGCAAAGGCTGAAGTAATCCAGCTGGTCTTTGGAGTTTAGCCTTCACTTGCTGACACACTAAACACTTTGTCACATATTGTGAGATTTCTCTCTTCATCGCATTCCACCAAAAATGTTGCTTAAAAGCCTGATACATTTTTGTTCCTCCAGGGTGTATAGAGTAAGCTGAGCTATGGGCTTCGGCTAAGATCTTCTGTCTAATTTCCCCCTGAGGCATACAAATTTTGTTCTTGAAATAGAGTGCACCATCGATATGTATCCAAACATCTAACTTCAGCCCCGCTTCCACTTACTATTTGAACTTCATCAATCTGGGATCTTTTTTCTGTGCTTCTCTGATTTCTTCCATCAATGCTGGCTGGATCTGAAATGTCATCAACTGCACTGACTCACTGGTCCTCCGAATCACCATCAAGTCTAACCGCCTCATCTCCTTGAGTAACTACTTTTGCTGAGTGAGCTCACCACCATGTTGGTTTCAGGTCTCCTACTCAGGGCATTAGGTACCACATTAATATAGGATCTATAAACAAGCAACACAAACACTAGAGGGGGTGAGTAGTGTTTATAAACTTTTTAAATAAAACTACTTGCAGGAAAGTAAAATTCACAAAATAAAACTCAAAAAAATGCAAACGCAAAGACAAGAGATTTTATCGTGGTTCGATCCTTGTGGCCTACGTCTAGTCCCCAAGCAATCCGCTTGAGATTTTCCTTTTCCTGATTTTGATGCACCCTAAAATCAACTCCTTGTACCCCACTTGACAAACAGGCTTTGCCAAATCCGTACAACTCTTCTCTTCATCAAGAAGACAATAAATCTTTGAATGAATATACTGAATCCTATAAGCCTTAAATCTGTATGTGATTGTGGATGAGGTCTCTTATAGGTGGACTTTCAGAATTCTTCACAATAGAGTAGGATTTGTCTGAAGAACAAAAAATAGAAGCAAGTTTTCAGAAAAACAGAATTTTGAATAGAGTTTTTGAGCAGAGAACTTGTGTTTTGAATTGGTGTGTTTAGCCTAGGATAACATCCCTATTTATAGTAAAAATCTATGGTCAGTTAGGGTAGTTATCAGGACAAATTTGGATATTAAAATGTTCGATAAACACCAGGAAACCAATAACTGTTTAATAGTCAGAAACTGTTATAAGTTGACTCGGGTAAGTTGGGTAGTCGACTAGAAGAACAAATTTTTCCATGGTTAGTCGACTAATATAGGAGGCAAGTCGACTATATAAAGACCGACGGTATAATGGATCAAGTCGACTAGACTCTATGTTAGTCGACTATATTAGGGGTCAAGTCAACTATATGACTATTGTGTGTGTGATCAAGGCTTTTAACAAAAATTCTAAAAATACACAAAAATAGTTAAAGTCTTCATATGAGCTTGAGCAACCAGAACTATGTATAAATACTTGAGATAGAGCTCCAATGCATCTGTAACACTTTTATTATCCATCATCAAAGTCTATCAATCTGTAAGTTTCAACATTCTCCCCCTTTTTGATGTTGACAACTTGTGTGCATGAAAACTCCCCCTGCAGAGAAACTCCCGCTGTAGTGAACAGGTTATAACAAATAGATATATAATAAGTGTTCTTGTTCTCCCCTGCATGAGTCATAAAATATTGTAATAATAAGTGTTCTTGTTCTTCCCTGCATGAGTCATAAAATATTGTCATATTGCAACATTGCCATATATTCATATATATTGAATCATATCATAACACACATATCACAGCACATATCAGCACATATATCCAACTAACTTTCTCCCCCTTTGTCATTAACAAAAAGAGAAATAGCAGAGATTATAAAACAACCAGCGTTGTTATAACATAATAGAAAAATGTCAAGTAGTACAATAGAGAACTAAAAGAGTCATAACAAAAAGAAAATACAAAAAACATGCAAGAAACTCCAAAAAAAAACATATAGCAACACAAAAAGCAAATCCAACTCCATATACATCAAATGTCAGATCCGAGAGGATGAGGTGGTGGAAAACAGGTCTTGAGGATATCCAATATCTCCTTTTGAGTTGTTTCAAAAGACTCCATCTTCAGTTGCATACTCATAAAATATTCCATCAGTAAAGATTGATTTATGAGCAATGCAGCCTGAGAGTCTAGCATAGATTGTTGTTGGGCTTGTAGAGTCATAAATTCAGTAGACATAGAGTTGTAGATAACATCGGGATCGAAGGAGGTGGATGAGAGGAAGGAGTTTCAGTGAACAGAGGTTGAGTGAAGGAAGAAGGAACTTGAGTTGAACTTTAGAGAGGAGGAGAGGGTGGATGTTGAGGTTGTGGTGGAGGGTGAGGAAAGTCATGAAGTTGATATGATGAAGTACGATACGATCAAAAGGCTCAAAAACTTTGACAACACTCATTTCGGAAGTAAGATCTATGTGAAATTTCCGAAACACATGAGATAAAAAGGCTCCATATGGTAAGAAGGAAGTATGGTCCTTGACATAATTATCAAAAATTATCTTTGCCTAATTGACTTCTAGTCCAACCAGATGGCATAGACACGAGTTGCTAAATCACGGGAATAATAGTTCTAACTCCCGTTTTTTGGGCATATGTTATAGGCAAGGATACGACCAATTAGACGTAGAATAGGTTTTAATTTATTGTTAGTCATTGGTAATCCTTGACCTAGAAGAAACATATTTGATAAGATCTCAGCATCATCCATATCAATGTCATTAAGAGATAGGCCGTCATAAGGAATTGAAAGAATACGACCTAAAGATTTTGGGGATAACTTAATATGCACACCTTTAACTAGAGAATAGATGTGAACATTATCATCATTGTCTTCATAGGTTAAGTTTGTGTAAAACAAGTGGATCAAGAAGGGATAACACCCTTGTCTAGAATCAATAGAAAACATAATATAAAGACCACAATTTTGAAGATAAGAGACAATTCATAGTCATTAAAGTCTTCATACTTAATAAATCTACCAGGTAAATTTCTAATTGAGAAATTCTTAAGAAATCATCTTCTAGGGCAGGATTTTTAAAAAAAATCCTAAAATCTATTTGAGATGAAGAAGAAGATGATGTAAACTTGGATTTCTTAGACCTAGACATGATTAGAGCTGAAATTAAAGGTAGATAAAGTAGGAATTGGAAGTGTACTATAGAGATTAGAACGAATTTACCAAGGAATGGAAGGAAGAAAGAAGTGGGTCTCTACTGCTGCAACTGTGCTGTAGCCGACTTCTGTTGCGGCTGGAGAGAGGAACCAAGGGTAAAATAAGGGTTTTTTATAAGGGAAAGGGTAAAAAGAGAAGTAAATACCAGATCAATGGTTAGGATAAAAAATATGTAAAGATCGAATCAAAATTTTATGATATGGGTCGGGTTCGAACATAAAATATCCAATAACAGAACACAGATTTGACAGGGTTAGTCGACTTGGTTTAGAGGCTAGTCGACTAATCCACCTTTTAGTCGACTAGTTGGTAGATATAGTTGACTAACTCTTAATAACTAAAAAAAAAATCATGTTTCTGTTTGATGCAATTAGTCAACTGGTCTACTGTTAAGTCGACTAGTAACTTATCAAGTCGACTAATAAACTGTGATAAGTCGACAATATGTGAAAATGCCTTAAAATAATTCTGAAGAAATATTTAAAGATCGAAAATATTGCAAATACCCAAATCTCTTCAAAATCTCATAAAAATATCTTTTTTAAGCGATTTTTAAAAATATCTGTAATTTGATTATCAGTTGATATAAATTTAGTGAAATATCACCTTTTAAAGCATGATCACGCAAAAAATGATGTCTAATATCAATATGTTTTGTACGTGAATGATGAATTGAATTTTTAGATAAGTTAATAGCACTGGTATTATCATACATAATAGGTGAATTAGTGATAGACATGCCATTATCAAATAAGGTTTGTTTCATCCATAAAATCTGAGCACATGCAACACTAGCAGCGATATATTATGCTTTAGTTGTTGATAATGATACAGAATTTTGCTTTTTACTAAACCATGATACTAGTGAATATCCCATAAAGTGACAAATACCACTAGTACTCTTCTGATCAGATTTACATCCAGAAAAATCAGCATCACTATATGATAGAAAATCAAATATGATTGATTTTGGATAAAATAAGTCATAGTAGATTGTGTTATTAATATATCGAAGAATCCTTCTCACTGCTTTAAGATGTGATTCCTTAGGATTTGATTGATATCTAGAACATATGCAAACACTGAACATAATATCAGGTCTACTTGAAGTAATATATAGTAAAGAATCAATCATACCTCGATATAGTTTCTGATCAACATTCTTACCATTTTCAAATTTGTCTAGGAATGTAGTAGTACTCATGGGAGTATTTTACGACCATAATTTTTCATACCAAATCTTTTTAGATGTTCCTTTGCATACTTGCACTGGGAAATGAAGATTCTATCATTCATTTGCTTTATTTACAAACCGAGAAGTAAGTAAGTTCACCCATGTGGCTCATCTCGAATTCACTCTGCATAGTCTTAGAAAATTCTTGACAAAGATAATCGTTAGTAGATCCAAATAAAATATCATCAACATATATTTGAATAATTAAGATATCTTTATTAACATGTTTAATAAAGAGAGTTGTATCTGCTCTTCCTATCTTAAAACCAGAATTTAACAGAAATTTTTTTAATCTATCATACCAAGCACGAGGTGCTTGTTTTAAATCATATAAATCTTTCTTAAGTATAAAAATATGATTTGAAAATTTTTTAAGTTCAAAACTTGGAGGTTGTTCAACTTAAATAGTTTCTTTAATAAAACCATTTAAAAAGGCACTTTTAATATCCATTTGATAAAATTTGAAATCCATAAAGTAAGCATAAGCAAGTAAAATACGAATTGATTCAAGTCTAGCTACTGGTGCAAAAGCAAAATCAATACCTTCTTCTTGATTGTATCCTTATGCAACTATGTTGGCCCAAAAGGTTACACTCTCCATTTGTTTAGAGTTTTGATGATAACAAAACACTTAAGAGCTATATTAGTACTAATAAGTTTGTTCAAGATGAGTTTCAGGTTAGTAATATTTTGAAGGCCATTGTATAGCTTTTGCAAGACTTTCTAGGTTCATGGAGCAAATAAGGCAAATGGCACAAGAAGGAATGTTCATAGAAGAAAAGGATCTAGCATGACATTGCATGGCTCAAGACTTCAGTTTGGCTCAAGAGACTTCATTAGTTTTGTTTTTAGCTTTATAGTTTTGTTAAAGAATAGTGGAAAGGTTGAAGCTCAAATACACACACATAAATTCAATACGTTTGGTTTTTGATTGAATCGGTTTTGGATTTCAAGTACATATATCGGGTTTTGGATTTGAACCAGTTTTAGTTCTGCTAATTTGCTTGACACCTTTTTACGTTTCTTATCATAACTTTTTATTCTTATATTCAAATAATATGATTCAACTTGCATTTCAAATATAACTTTCAGATCTAAATTTCTTATTAAATAATAATTTTCAGATTCAAATTTT
Source organism: Agave tequilana (assembly GCA_038442645.1). Lineage (NCBI taxonomy): Eukaryota > Viridiplantae > Streptophyta > Magnoliopsida > Asparagales > Asparagaceae > Agave > Agave tequilana. Next base: position 40,774 of record JAVJIF010001313.1, on the reverse strand, counting down.
AAAGATGTCAAATATTTGGTTGAACTCTGTTCTTGTTCTGAAAACAGCTTACAGTTTCTGTTTTGACACATGTCAGTTTTTTATTGATAACTTTCTCATCCAAACTGATATTGATTTGATATCAGTTGCATTAAAAATAACACTTAAAGATCTACAAATTATTCCTATATACCTTATTCTGAATTCGAACGTTTGCATCCTGAAAAATGTGCTCAAATTTGACCAATCTGCCAGATTGGCAGTAATGGCTAATTTTCTGGAGGCTGATTTTTAGCATGTTTTCAAAATGTATTTAAGCTTAAATAAAACGTGGTTAGCTGTATTAGAGGGTCAATTTCTTCCTCTTATATTTAGGTAAAACTTTTCTATGTTTACTCTTCCTCAATCCTATATAAAGGGGTCATTAGGGTAGAGGTTTTCACAACAAGCATTGGCAAAAATATTCAAAGTTTTCAAAGGCTTTCAAAAGAGTTTGGTCCTTGGTTTTTGTGCTGAAGAATCTCTCATCGCTGAAGTTTTATTTTCTAAACTCTCTGAATTTCATTTTCTTTTTTCACTTAAAATATTTGAGATTCAATTCTAACCATTGTTCTACAGGGTTCTTGTAAGGGAAAGAGGTTTTTGCAAAAGATAGTTTGTGGTCTTTTGATCACCAAGAAGTACTTGTGTTCGAGATTGTGGAGTTGGGTACTCCGGTGTGATTGTAACTCTTTGTGAAGTTATAGTGGATAGAAATCCTTCTGGGTGAAGGCGGGAATGTAGAGCTGGGTGCTCGAACCTCAGAAAAATTCTCGGTGTTTGCGTTTGGTTTACTTGCTCTTATCTCTTGCATTATATTCTTTGCTTAAATTACTTGCTTGTATGTAAATTATAATTAATTTTTAAATTCTGCATTAAGTTCACTAGATTAGCATTATCACCTATTCACCCCCCTCTAGGTGATTTCAATTGGTATCAGAGCCTACGCTCCTGATATTAGGTTTAACCGTCTAGGAGTGAGATCTTGGTTTGCTAGTCTACATTTGCATTTTCATTTGCACACATTTAGTTTGCACTCATGGACAGCCCTCCTATGTTTGACTTTTCTAGACATGATATTTGGAAGGCCAAGATGAGTTGTCATTTAAAAAGCCTAGGACATCTAGTTTATCAAGCCACTACAAAAGAATCCTTCCCCAATGATAGCAAGCATAGAAAGGCCAATGCATTAGCCCTTAAGACACTTAGAGCATCTCTTAAAAAAGATCTATTACATGTATTTGCTCACTATGATTCAGCTTTTGCAGTTTGGAGCATCTTGGCTTTTCCCGAGCTACCAAGGATCATCAATAAGTTGAGGAGATCTAGGAGAGATAAGTCCGACGAGCATTGCCTCATGGTCCAAGGGAATGACTCCCTTGAGGTACAATCAAAATTTCAACTAGATGATAGCTCTAGTTCCTATTGTTATGGGTGTTTAGAATTTCAAACTTTAAATATGGAACTTGCTACAAAGCTTGAAAATTTTTTAGAAAAACATGATCTTTTGAAAAGAAAATTTTGAACTAAAAGAAGAAATGAAGGATTTGTGTTCAAATTTTGAATTGATTTTGCAAGAGAAGGAAGAGATTGCTAGTGAACGTGACTCACATAAATCTCAACTTGACCTTGCCCTAAAGGAAAATGAATTTTTGAAAAACAAAAATGATTGTGATGATGTTGTGAAAAATAATGAGATTTTATCTTCAAAATTGGATTTTATTTTAAAAGATAACCATTCTTTGAAAAATGAAATTGATTTCATTACTAAAGAATTAGATCTTGTTTTAAATAAAAATAAATCTTTGAAAAGGGATATAGATAATCATGTTTGCCATGCTAGTGTAGCTTCTTCGTCTAGCACGTCTATTGCATGCTCCACTTTATCTTCAACTATTGAAAATGTTATAAATGTTTTGAAGAAAAGTGTTGATTGTTTGGGCTCCACTTTGAGCCATTGTGCCATGAACCACACACGCTTGGAATCCTTGTTCGAAAGAAACAAGTTCCATCTTTGCATGCACACCCTCCACGACATACACATACTTCCCACGGTCACCACCATCACATGTATGCTCATGTGTACACATGTACACATTGTGGACATAAGGGCCACCTTGCTAGATTTTGTTATGATCGTATATATTATGAAAATTTAGCAAATAATGTTGTTTGGGTTAGGAAGGTACTAACCCCTATGGACCCAAAAGAAAATGGGTACAAAGACCACCCCTATGGTTTTTGATGTAGGTGTGGGCTCTCGCATCATGTGAGAGTGGCGATACCTTGAAGTGGATGCGTTCCGTGCCTAAAGAAAAACAATTTGAATGCATCACTTTCAAGGGGAGTTTGGTGGAGAGGACCACCATTGGTTTGGAGAACTAGAGAGGTGCCTTCATTAGTTTTGGTATCAATCTCTAACTCCCCTTTATATTTGCATGTTTTTTTTCATGTCATTGATTTATAACATGTCATGTTTTATTGTTCATTATGCCTATGCTATGTTTATTAGAATAGTGATATACTTGTTAGTTATTTGAGACACTCTTGTTTAAAATGGACTTATATCATTGTGTTCTCACTTTGTTTTTATAACTAATATGTATGTCCTAGATCTAATGTACATGCATATACATAATGATCATATGGATGTTTATGATTTTTGTTTTGATACTTCTTGTTTTGATTAGTATGTTAAATGCCATGATTATTAGACCATTGACATGCATGTATAGCTTTTGAGTTCACCCATGTTTATATTGACACATATGTTGTGTTCTCACCCTTGTTTAGCTATCGTGTCTTTCATAGTTCTATTAGCATGTGAATTTACATAATGATTGTTTTATGTTTGTAATGATGATTTATGTCCCATTTTATGCTACATGATTTGATTAATTATTTAGATGTTAGTTTTCATTAAAACTAGGATATATACTTGTACATATTATGGGCCACAAATAGATCATTATATGTTTGTGCTTGAACGCTCTTTTGTACCCATTAGATGTGCTAGTATAGTCTAGTTTTGATGATTCATACATTCTAACTTGTATTCCCTATTTTAGATATGTTTTATGATCTTGTGTTTTAACTTCATGTATATGTCTATTTTGCCAAACTTTAAGATATACATGTATACCCTTTGAGTCATTTGCTTTTCATGCAAATCGTTATTATGGACTTAAATTGTGTTTAGGGATATGTATGTATACTTCTTATTTTGTCAAAACATACATATGCCTTGAAGTATGAATTGGGTTTAATGAAAATTTAGTTTTAATGAGTCTCATATTTTCATCTTTAAAGGAATACCTTAATTAAGCTTAAGTGCATGTTTTCATGATAGTGTGTTTCACATTACACTTGTACACTCTCCTTATTTGATGGTTTCTCATGATTTTGTTTTCATGAGTATGATATGTGCTATATAGATTTTGAGTATTTTTAGTGCCATGTGATTTACATGTGTTTCATGAAAAACAAGTTTGTTTTATTCCTTACTTGAAGGATTTCGTACAAGTTTACAAGTTTTTCCATTTAACTAGTTGCTATATTCTTCGTTTTGGTAGAGTTTTTCAAACATACTTTATGTTCAAACCTATTTTTGAAAACCCTACCATCTAAGAGCGTTTGGTTGGGCGACCATGCCTTATATGTTATTATTGAAAATCATTTTTAAACATGTGCATGAAATGGGTGGTAGGTAATATGAGTTATACACTTGATCTTATTATTGTTTCAATTGGTATCATTGGATCGTTTCAATTGGTACAATATTGACATTCTTTTTGTATACTCATATATGTTTAATTTGTACTCAATAATATCACAAATTTTAGTTTTGCCAAACTTGATTTTTAATGAATATCATATTTAAATTGATTAGTTTTCAATTGGTATCCTAATACAAGCTTATGCATCATTTTAATTGGTATTTCATAAAAGGGGAGAAATTTTGTATTTTATCTCTCAATTGATATTTGGTTTACCTTTATTTTCCACTCCTATACTTTATGATGAAAAATGATTTAAAGGAAAATTAATATGGATTTTAATTTGGTATCATATGAAAAATACTTACAATTGGTATCAAGATACTTATTTGTTTACTTTCTATTGGTATCAAGATGCATGATTTTTAATTGTTTATTTACAAAAAGGGGGAGAAGTATTTTGTTGTTTTTATACTTCGCTTATTGTTTTTGTTATTAATAACAAGAATTTTTATATATTGATTATCTTTCAATTGGTATCATGATTCACTTATATTGATATTTTTTTTTTGGAAGAATATGTTTTATTGCTTACTTGGACCCCTTTGTTGATGATTGACAAAAAGAGGGAGAAGTATTTAAGTTTATATGCACATTTATACAAGAACATAGTTTGGTTAGTTTGATTTTTTAATAGTATCAAGAGCATTATTTCAGAACATGTTCATGTAAAGATTTATTTTAGTATTAAAAGCTTGTTTTATGCATATCTATGCATTGTCATTATTTATTGGTTGTTTCCTAACCCTTTTTGATGTATGACAAAAAAGGGGAGAAGTATTGGTGATTTCATGTTTTAGTTTCATATTTTGTACATGTTCATATTTTGTACATGTTTATCTCATATATGTATATGTAGGTTTCATGTTTTATATATATTCATATATGTATATGCTTTCATGTTTTATACTTGATAAAATAGAGTATCATTTGAGGGGGAGTTTTTATATCCCTTTTATATCTTGATAATATAGCCTATTTGTTTTGTCATCATCAAAAAGGGGAGATTGTTGGCCCAAAAGGTTACACTCTCCATTTGTTTAGAGTTTTGATGATAACAAAACACTTAAGAGCTATATTGGTACTAATAAGTTTGTTCAAGATGAGTTTCAGGTTAGTAATATTTTGAAGGCCATTGTTTAGCTTTTGTAAGACTTTCTAGGTTCATGGAGCAAATAAGGCAAATGGCACAAGAAGGAATATTCATAGAAGAAAAGGATCTAGCATTGAAGGTTCACCTAGAGGGGGGGTAAGTAGGTGATGGCTAATCTAATGGTCATTTAATGTCAAATAATGCAAATAATGCGGAAGCTAAAAGCAATTATGACCTAATTAAACTTTTAAACTAAACACCACGTATAACCAAAGAGTGTTGCCGAATTCCCCGTGAAGGGCTCTGGACAAACTCCTCTAGATTCCCCTTGAATGGGTTGAGGTGCCGCGTTGGCTCTCTTGGTTGAATACAAGTGTTAGCAACAATCCCAAGCAAGTATATCAATATGAGCACAAATGAATATCTAGCATATAAAGATGAGCACAATAAAAGTATGCAAGATATAAAAGAGACAAAGAGAGAGAGTGAGTAATCGCAAAAACAAGGGTATGTTTCGAGGTTCGAGCACACTTGCTCTACATCCCCGCCTTCGACACACGAAGGATTTCCACTATGCAAGATCCCAATGGATCTCTCCTCGGTGCCGCAACACCTACAAGCCCTCGGACTCCCTAGTCCCGTACACACCGCAAGCCCACCGGCTCGCTGAGGCCGCACCTCAAAACAACCGAGTTCGCACCCGAACTCAAAACAACGCGGACACACACGTCCGCCTCCTCAAAGTAACAAAGTAGAACTTTGGTGATCACAACTCTTGATCACCTAAAATCCTCTCACAATAACACTCCCTATAGGGTAGATATAACAATGGATAGCTCAAGTGTTTGTGTGAGAAAACAAGGAAAGAGATGGTGGAGGAAAACTCAAAGAATCTCTTTTAACACACTCTAAATAAAAATCTTCCCTTTTGATTGGAAGTATTTGCACTCAAATATGTGGAGAAAACTCTTTTAAAAGGATGGGAAAAACTGGCTCAAAGCTCTCCTAAAATCTTGTAGAAAACAGCCCCCAAATGACCCTTTATATAGAGTCTGGAAAACTAGCCGTTGGGGCTCTGTCAGAGCTGCCGGTCGACCGGGTCGGTCGACCGCCAACGGTCAGAAATTTGACCGTTAGAGCCACGGTCGACCGCCCGGGTCGACCGAGCAACTGGAGCAGAGAGTCGAACTCTCTGTCGGTCGACCCGTATGGTCGGCCGAACTTTCCAGAGAGCTCTGCTCTCTGGAGCGGTCGGCCGGCACGGTTGGCCGTCCTCCAGTACACAAAGGCGTGCACGTTTGTGCACGTCGGTCGACGGTCCGGTCGGCCGACTTCAGGATTAGTTGACTATATAGGGAGCAAGTCGACTTATCTGAAGCCTGAAACAGTTTTCTGGGATTAAAAAGTTGGTCTTTTTGGCTCAAATAAAATCCCATAAAATACATAAAAATCTACAAAAATAGTCTAACCAATATACTTTGATAATCAAACATGCTTGCACAAAATCAAGGCATGTTATAAAAGATTGGACTATTTTTGTAACTTGAAAATATTTGGCTCAAGATAAAAACTGTATTTTCCAAAACATGTTTTCTAAACTTTGTTTTTCCAAAACATCTTCAAATACAAAAACAAGATATTATAATTCATTTTAAGGCATAGTGTTTATGGATATGATCCACTACACAATCAAGATGAAATATCTATGTTTTTGGCATTAAGCATAAACTTGGTTTGGTTGAAAGATGTAAACATGAATATCAAAAAAAACCAAATAGTATTTTGTCACAAAGAAAAATCTTTTCTAAACTAAAAAATCTTTCATGAAAACATATCTATCAAGAGTGTGTGTGCATGGTATACTTGAGCAATCCACCAACTATTCTATCCTTTACATTTTTAACTAAAACAAAAACAAAATCTTATACCTAGACACAAGTCTTCATCTTCTTGAAGTCTTCACTTGAAGGCTTCTCATCTTCTTGACTTGGTCCAAGCTTGATCCAAAAGCTCCTTGGATCACACCGTGCTAGCTCCAAAACTTGACATTTTATCCTTTGTTGAGCTATGCACCTACTAAGATCATGATAATGAATCTGTCACTAATTACACACATGATCATTAGTAAACATAACTTCATGAGTTGATCATCATAAAAACTAGGGTGATAGGCCTTTGGGCTAATAATCTTCCCCTTTTTGATGATGACAAAACTTATGAGGTTATATATGCATGGATTAAAGTAAAGCTTCAAAGAAGCTCCCCCTTAACTCATGCATACAAAATAAATAATAGATATGGCAATGAGGCACATGAATATGTATGCAAGTATGGAGATAAAACATGCAACAAGCATAAATCAAAATCTTTTTCTCCTATTTGCAATACAAAACTTATATGCATAAATAACAAGGAAGACAAATACTTCTCCCTCTTAAGCAATGAAAATATGCATATAAACTCAAATACTTCTCCCCCTTTTTGTCACTCATCAACAAAGGGTTCAAAGTAAAATCAAATCAAACAAATTTTTCTCCCCCTTTTTGTCAAAAACAAAGAGATCAAGAAGGGGTAATACAAATCAATCAATAAAGATTTATATGCGATATACATTCATGAAGAGGAAGACTCTAAGTTAGCTTCCCTACACATATGCATTACATGAAGAAGGGATGACAAGCCCTAACTCACATAACATATATTATGTAATGCATAAGAGGAGATGTGAAGCTCCCCCTACACACGTATATCATATAAAGAAAAGTTGTCAAGCTCCTCAATTTATAATATACTCAACATGAATCTATATGTAGAAGAGATGTTAAGCTCTCCTTTCATATAGGAAATACATACCAAAACATTTTTTTTTAAATTTTCTTAAACAAAATTTTTAAAGGTATCAGAGCTCTTGTAAAGCAAACAAATTTTTAAGATACCAAATTGAACAATAATCATTATCATATTGATACCAATTGAAATTTAACAAATATGAAGTTGAAGCATTTTGATATCAATGGTTAAAAAAAAATTTATTTTTCATCATAAACATTGTGCTTTTAAAAGTGTGAGCCAATTGTAAGTTAAGCACATGAAAATCATATATATGTATGTGAAATGAGTATACCAAGTGAAATTGATACATACATATATAAGAAACAAAATATGAGTATATACAAAATAAGTTCATATTGATACCAATTGAAACGATTCAATGATACCAATTGACATAACAATAAGATCAAGTGTATAACTCATAACCTACCACCCTTCATATGCACAAGATAGAAGATTTTCAAAGAAGCATACAAGGCATAATCGCCCATCCATCCTCCCATTGATGGTAGGAGTTTTCAAAAATAAATTTGAAAATATTTTAGCATTGAAAATCACTACCAAATGAGGAACAATAACTAGTTAAAATAATTTTTGAAAAAACTAGTTAAAGATCCTTCAAAATCATCAAATCATATATTTTTCATGAATCATACCAAATATAAGAATTGACACTCGATCTATGAAGCTCAAAATATGTTCATGAATCAAAGTCATGACAAAATAAATAAAGGGTGAGTGTACAAAAGTCAAGTAAATAGCATTTTCATGAAAATAGACATTGAAGCTCAAAAAGATCATAAGTCACATTTTTAACAAAACATGAAAAATTATTTTTCATTAAAACACTAATCTTCATGGTATATGTATGATTAATCCAAAACTAACAATACACATACATATCCCAAACATAAAAGAGTCTATCAAATATATTTGCATGAAGGCAAGAGACTCACGGGTATACATGTATATTTATTAGATTTGAATTAAAAATACATATACATGAAGTAAAGCATAAAAATAGGTAAAACAAGTGTAAATGAAAGAATCATCAAAACTAGGCTATACATGTGCATATAGTGAGTACAAATGAACAATGAAGTGCAAACGTTTATGAATCAAATGTAACTCACTATTGGTACATGTATACATGCAAGCTTTGATAAAATCTACATTTAAACTAGTTCATACCACATGAAGCACAAAAACACATGAAACTAAACATGAACATGCTATATGATTTCACAAATGAATAAGCATGTACAAAAATAAAATGGGAGTTTAGAGATTGTTACCAACTCTAAAGCTCCAAACATGGTGGTCATCCCACCAAAACTTCCTTGATAGTGGTGCTCCAAATATGTGTCCTTTTAGTTCAAGTGCACCCACCATCAAGGCACCGATCCTCTCACGTTTTGTGAGAGCCCTCACCTACATCAAAAGCAAATGGTGGGGGTTTTGATACCCATATTTTCTTGGGTCCTTGGGGTTAGTCTTGTAAGGAACCCAAACATTTTTATAATTAGAAAAATTTAAATGATGCATCTTATCAAAACAAAACTTTGCTAAATAGCCTTTGCGGCCACAATGTGTACAATTGTACACCTTAGTATGCTTATGAATGTGATTGTGATCGTGGCGTGCAACATAAGCAAATGCATGATGAGAGTGATGTGCATGAACATGAGGAGTTTGTTTCTTTGCAAACAAAGACTCCAATTTAGAATGGTTGAATGCACACGAGCTCAAAGTTGAGCTCAAACTATTAATTTTATTTTTCAAAAGACTAATCTCACTATCATCAATGGTGGCATGTAAAGACATGTGAAAGAGTCATTTTTCTTCTCTTTAAAAACTTTTTCTTTTTCTTTTTCAAAAATTTTCTTTTTCAAAGAGTTGTTTTCTTGAAAAACAATTTCCTTTTGAGTTTCCACCAAAATAATTTTATCTTTCAAATTCATGTTCCCTTCACAAAGATCATTTAATTTAGACATAAGGGAAACATTCTCATTTTTTAAATCTTTATTTTCTTTTTCTAAACATGCAATGTTACTTCTAAGTGTATCATGTTCTACATGCATGCAATCCAACTTCTTTTTCAAATTTTTATTATCCTTTTAATAATGTCATATTTATTAAGCAATAATTGACAAAATGTAGAGAGCTCTTCATATGACATGTTATTATCCTCATCTCTGGATTCGGTAGTTATCTCAAGGGGGTTATCCCCTTGGACCATGTAGCACAAGTTGGAGGTGTTGCTTCCAACGTCTGAATCGCTCCCCGCATAGTATTGATCTTTTTCGCCAAGGGAGATGAGGGTGTTCCAAACTACAAAAGCCGAATCAAAGTTAGAAACTCTAGATAAATAAACATCATCTAGGGTAGACTTTAAAGCATTAAGGGCTTTTGAGTTAGCCTCAAAATTCTTACCATCTAAAAAATATGCATTATTAGTAGTGGCAAGATAAACATGATAACCTAAGGCTTTGAGGTACAAGGACATCTTCACCTTCCATATATGGATGTTAACAATGTCAAACATGGGTGGTGACATGAAGTCCATGGTGTGTGTACAAAAATATGTGATTAGCCTAAAAATGAGGATCTTTTACTCTAGGTTGTTAGACCAAATCAGAGTACCAAGCTCTGATACCAATTGAAGGTTCACCTAGAGGGGGGGTGAATAGGTGATGGCTAATCTAATGGTCACTTAATGCCAAATAATGCAAATAATACGGAAGCTAAAAGCAATTATGACCTAATTAAACTTATACACTAAAACCACGTATAACCAAAGAGTGTTGCCGAATTCCCTGTGAAGGGCTCTGGACAAACTCCTCTAGATTCCCTTGAATGGGTTGAGGTGCCGCGTTGGCTCTCTTGGTTGAATACAAGTGTTAGCAACAATCCCAAGCAAGTATATCAATATGAGCACAAATGAATATCTAGCATATAAAGATGAGCACAATAAAAGTATGCAAGATATAAAAGAGACAAAGAGAGAGAGAGTGAGCAATCGCAAACACAAGGGTATGTTTCGAGGTTCGAGCACACTTGCTGTACATCCCCGCCTTCGACACACGAAGGATTTCCACTATGCAAGATCCCAATGGATATCTCCTCGGTGCCGCAACACCTACAAGCCCTCGGACTCCCTAGTCCCGTACACACCGCAAGCCCATCGGCTCGCTGAGGCCGCACCTCAAAACAACCGAGTTCGCACCCGAACTCAAAACAACACGGACACACACGTCCGCCTCCTCAAAGTAACAAAGTAGAACTTTGGTGATCACAACTCTTGATCACCTAAAATCCTCTCACAATAACACTCCCTATAGGGTAGATATAGCAATGGATAGCTCAAGTGTTTGTGTGAGAAAACAAGGAAAGAGATGGTGGAGGAAAACTCAAAGAATCTCTTTTAACACACTCTAAATAAAAATCTTCCCTTTTGATTGGAAGTATTTGCACTAAAATATGTGGAGAAAACTCTTTTAAAAGGATGGGAAAAAACTGGCTCAAAGCTCTCCTAAAATCTTGTAGAAAACAGCCCCCAAATGACCCTTTATATAGAGTCTAGAAAACTAGCCGTTGGGGCTCTGTCAGAGCTGCCGGTCGACTGGGCCGGTCTACCGCCAACGGTCAGAAATCTGACCGTTGGAGCCACGGTCGACCGTCCGGGTCGACCGAGCAACTAGAGCAGAGAGTCGAACTCTCTGTCGGTCAACCCGTACGGTCGGCCGAACTTTCCAAAGAGCTCTGCTCTCTGGAGGGGTCGACCGGCACGGTCGGCCGTCCTCCAGTACACAAAGGCGTGCACGTTTGTGCACGTCGGTCGACCGGTCCGGTTGGTCGACTTCAGGATTAGTCGACTATATAGGGAGCAAGTCGACTTATCTGAAGCCTGAAACAGTTTTCTGGGATTAAAAAGTTGGTCTTTTTGGCTCAAATAAAATCCCATAAAATACATAAAAATCTACAAAAATAGTTTAACCAATATACTTTGATAATCAAACATGCTTGCACAAAATCAAGGCATGTTTTAAAAGATTGGACTATTTTTGTAACTTGAAAATAGTTGGCTCAAGATAAAAACTGTATTTTTCAAAACATGTTTTCTAAACTTTGTTTTTTCAAAACATCTTCAAATACAAAAACAACATATTATAATTCATTTTAAGGCATAGTGTGTATGGATATGATCCACTACACAATCAAGATGAAATATCTATGTTTTTGGCATTAAGCATAAACTTGGTTTTGGTTGAAAGATGTAAACATGAATATCAAAAAAACCAAATAGTATTTGTCACAAAGAAAAATCTTTTCTAAACTAAAAATCTTTCATGAAAACATATCTATCAAGAGTGTGTGTGCATGGTATACTTGAGCAATCCACTAACTATTCTATCCTTTACATTTTTAACTAAAACAAAAACAAAATCTTATACCTAAACACAAGTCTTCATCTTCTTGAAGTCTTCACTTGAAGGCTTCTCATCTTCTTGACTTGGTCCAAGCTTGATCCAAAAGCTCCTTGGATCACATTGTGCTAGCTCTAAAACTTGACATTTTATCCTTTGTTGAGCTATGCACCTACTAAGATCTTGATAATGAATCTGTCACTAATTAAACACAAGATCATTAGTAAACATAACTTCATGAGTTGATCATCATCAAAACTAGGGTGATAGGCCTTTGGGCCAATAAGCATGACATTGCATGGCTCAAGACTTCAGTTTGGCTCAAGAGACTTCATTAGTTTTGTTTTTAGTTTTATAGTTTTTTTTAAAGAATAGTGGATAGGTTGAAGCTCAAATACACACACATAAATTCAATACGTTTGGTTTTTGATTGAATCGGTTTTGGATTTCAAGTATATATATCGATTTTTGGATTTGAACCAGTTTTAGTTCTGCTGATTTGCTTGACACCTTTTTACTTTACTTATCATAACTTTTTATTCTTATATTCAAATATTATGATTCAACTTGAATTTCAAAGTTAACTTTCAGATCTAAATTTCTTATTCAATAATCATTTTCAGATTCAAATTTTAAAGAAGTCAAATATTTGGTTGAACTCTGTTCTTGTTCTGAAAATAGCTTACAGTTTCTGTTTTGACACCTGTCAGTGTTTTATTGATAACTTTCTCATCGAAACTGATATTGAGTTGATTTTAGTTGAATTAAAAAGAAGACTTAAAGATATATAAATTATTCCTATATACCTTATTCTGAATTTGAACGTTTGTAGCCTAAAAAATGTACTCAAAGTTGACCAATCTGCCAGATTGGCAGTAATGGCTAATTTTCTGGAGGCTGATTTTTAACATGTTTTCAAAATGTGTTTAAGTTTAAATAAAACGTGGTTAGCTGTATTAGAGGGTCAATTTCTTCCTCTTATATTCAGATAAAACTTTTCTATGTTTACTCTTCCTCAATCCTATATAAAGGGGTCATTAGGGTAGAGGTTTTCACAACAAGCATTGGCAAAAATATTCATAGTTTTCAAAGGCTTTCAAAAGAGTTTGGTCCTTGATTTTTGTGCTGAAGAATCTCTCATCGCTGAAGTTTTATTTTCTAAACTCTCTGAATTTCATTTTCTTTTTCCACTTATAATATTTGAGCTTCAATTCTAACCATTGTTCTACAGGGTTCTTGTAAGGGAAAGAGGCTTTTACAAAAGAGAGTTTGTGGTCTTTTGATCACCAAGAAGTACTTGTGTTCGAGATTGTGGAGTTGGGTACTCTGGTGTGATTGTAACTCTTTGTGAAGTTATAATGGATAGAAATCCTTCTGGGTGAAGGCGGGGATGTAGAGCTGGGTGCTCGAATCTCGAAAAAATTCTCGGTGTTTGCGTTTGGTTTACTTGCTCTTATCTCTTGCATTATATTCTTTGCTTAATTACTTGCTTGTATGTAATTGCAATTAATTTTTAAATTCCGCATTAAGTTCACTAGATTAGCATTATCACCTATTCACCCCCCCTCTAGGTGATTTCAAACTATTCTTGCTTTGTTCTTAATAACTACCTGATTCATCAAGTTTGTTCTTAAAGACCTATCTGGTACCGATGACTGGATGATCAGTAGGACGTTGTACAAGATCTCAAACATCATTTTTGACAAATTGATTCAACTCTTCTTGCATTGCAATAGTCCAAAAATCATCTGCACATGTTTCTTTGATATTCTTCAGTTCAATGAGTGATATGAAAGCAATTTGTGTCATGTAGTTCAACTTGAATCTTGTTTGAATGCCTTAATTTATATCTGCAATAACCAAATCATGTGGATGATTTCTTACTTCAACATATGCTTTAGAAAACTCAATAGGAGTCTCATCAACATTAGAAATATTAATATCATCAGAAAATATAATCGTATTATCAATAGGATTATCTATGATATCATCATCATCATGTGAAGAAGTATTAGAAATAGGCTTAGTCAAAGATTCATCAAATTTAACATATAATGATTCTTCAATAGTAAATGTTTTCTTATTAAATATTTTATATGCTTTACTTTGAGTAGAATATCCAACAAAAATACCTTCATTGGATCTAGCATCAAATTTATCTAAAGCATCTCTTGTATTTAAGATAAAACATTACATCCAAAAATCTTAAATAAGAAACTTTTAGAATTCTATTATAAAATAGTTCATAAGATGTTTTGTTTAAAATAGGCCGAATAAGCACACGATTTAAAATATAACATGCAGTAGCAACAGCTTCAGCCCAAAAATATTTTGATAAATGACTGCCCATAACCATGTTTCTAGCACATTCTTGCAAAGTCCTATTCTTTCTCTCCACAGCACCATTTTGAAGAGATGCTCTAGGAAATGCAAAGTTATGTGTAATACCATCTTATCATAGAAATTTACAAAAGATTCATTTTTAAATTCTCCTCCATGATCACTTCGAATTGTGACTATAGTGATTATGTTTAGAGATTTTTGGTTTTGAATTCTTTTACAAAAACTTGAAAACTCATTAAAAGTATCATTTTTATTTTTTAGAAAAATTAACCATGAAAAACGTGAATAATCATCAACAATAACAAAAACATACCTACTTTTGTTTAAAGAAGCAACACGAGTAGGACCAAATAAATCCAAATGCAACAGTTTTAAAGGTCTATTAGTAGAAATCAAATCTTTAGATTTAAAAGATGATTTAACTTGTTTTCCTAATTAACAAGAAAAAAAATAATCCTTTTTAAAAGTTATTTTTGGACAACCTTTAACTAAATCAAATTTAGAAATCTTAGAAATTATTTTCATATTCAAATGACCAAATCTTTTATGTCATAAAAAATAATCATTATTTGAAGCAAGTAAACATAAGTTATCATTTGATGATATACAAGTTATTGATAACTCATAAATATTGTTGTTACGAGAACCTTTAAACAGAATATCTTTCATGTTGGTATCATATATAAGACATGCATCTTTTTCAAAAATAATTTTATAACTCTTATCACATAATTGACTAATACTTAATAGATTGTGTTTTAACCCTCTTACTAAAAGAATATTTTCAATAAGGAGTTTTGAAATGTTACCAACCATGCCGATACCAATAACCTTTTGATTGAGCTTGAACCTGCACAAAAATACAGTATTTTAGAACTTCAAAATAGAGATGTGCAAGTGCTCAATTCTACCGCGATAGCAAGTGGCTATGCGGGTCGTGATCCACAAGGAGGGACTAGCGATGGAAGCTTTTTAGTAAGTCTTATTTTAAGATACAAAGTTTGGTTAAAGTTCTTCTTTGGTTCTTAAAAAGAAAAGAGAAAAAGAGTTATAGTTAAGTTAGAAAGAAAGCGATGATGGAGAAGGTGGAGAAAAATGGAGAATGATTATTTATAAAGAAATGAAAAAGGAGTGATGAAAGAAGTGGGTGTTGGTAATCTAAACTAAAGAAATAAAAGAAAAGAAAGAAGATTAAAGAAATACTTACCTAGTTTGGTTGATCACTTACCTGGAACCCTTGCATGTTCTACCTTACTTCGGAGGCGTGCAACGCATAAGCCATAGGATCGAGCTCAGTCCCCAGTCGCATTACATCATCAAGGCGAACCAGAATGAAATGATACGGAGTCTTGAGGAGGAGAACATCATCATGAATTATCGTTGGCACTCACACAAACATTGTTATACTAATGCTTTTGGATTCACTTGCATGCTCATCAAAACCAAAAGAGGTAAAGTAGAAAGAAGAAGAAGAAAACAGAAGTAAAGACGAACATAAAAAAAACTACCTTTTATTGCTTGCAGAAACGATGGAAGAAAGGAGGAGGGTACATCGGTGTCACTCTCAACATAAGCCTCTCTCTCTTACTTACATGAATCTCAATCTAACCTAAGCTTATATACAAATTAAAATTACATGAAAAGAAAACAAAAACCTATACTACAAAGAGTGAAAAACTGGACTAATTCCTATCTCTGCATGGTCATCCCGTGGAGGCTCTGAAAATCCCAGTATTTATAGGCAAAACCCCACCTATAGGATCATATGAAGATAGGGGGAGCAAACGCTCCCCTAACTCTCCAACAGAGCCGCGGAAATGCGGCTTTGGCCGCGTTTCTGCGGCCAGGGTGTGGCCAGGTGGCCACACCCTGTTGGTGGTGCTCCCGGTTTCTTGATTTGTAATTATCTTTATCTGGATTTGCAGTTTGTGTCCGAGATTTTGACGAAATGGCCTTTGATCCTTGGCTTCAACCGATCGATTCAGGGAGGATTCTTCTCAACCGATTTTCAACTTCTTTGATATGCCAAGATTTAGCCCTGATTCCTTGATTTCGAATTTATTCTGAATTAAGTCAGGATTTGGTGGGCTTTTGGGCTCATTTCTCTTCACTATCCTTTAGGAATGGGCCTGCAAATAAATTAAACATTTAATTAGAAAAATGTAGAGTTTATTCTATAATAAGTAGGAGAATATGATATTAAATGTGCAATATTAGTGACCAATCACCTTTCGTTTGTTATTGTCTCCAAATATTACTGTAACTCCCTTTTTGATTTGAATAGAAGACAGTAGTTGAATGTGTCCGGTCATGTGTTTGGAACAACCACTATCAAGTATCCACTTTTCTTTATAAGGTACCTATAAGATAAAATATTTGTATGGTACCCATCATTATAGGGTCCGAAAAAGATTAGCCTTTAGGAACCCAAATCCGATTGGAATTTAGTTTCCATTTATTAGTATAAACATAATTATCAGAATTACACACATCATGTATGTAAGATGCAATATAAGCACTTTTATCAACATTATTTAAATTTTTAGGAATCCATATATATTTGTTCCTAATTCTTTTTAAAATAGTATTTATTTTCACAAAAGAATTATATGAATTATTTGTTGGCCCAATGGCCTTCCACTCTAGTTTTGATGATGATCAACTCATGTAGTTATGTTTACTAATATTCTTGTGTTTCTAAGTTTCAGACCATTAACAGGATATTAGTTGGTGATTAGCTTCAACAAGGAGTTTAGAAGCTATTCATGTTGATTCCGGTGCCAAAGATTAAAGATCATACCTTCGCACTTGGAGGATCACGCGTTTGGGATCGAGTCTACTTGAAGATGGAAGATCGACAAGAAGACTTAGGTATTCTAGTTTAGATAGAGTTTTAGATCCATTTGTAAAGCTTAGTTTAGTTGATATGCTCAAGTGCACAAAACACACACGTTTTATGATTTGATATTTGGTTTTTATGAATAGTTGATCAAAACAAGTTTACATATGTTATATGTATAGTAGATGTTTTCTATTTATACATACATGCTTTAACTTGGTAAACACTTATTTTGATATTCCTATTCATGTTTTGGAAAAATCAAGTTTGACAAAATACAAGGTTTTGTTTTTGATAAAATTTGCAAGACTCAAAAATGAATTAATATGTTGATATATTGTCTTGAAATTTTTATCACATGTTTATGTTTTAACATAAAATGATAAAACAAGTTTTATGAAATTTTCAGAAATGATAAAAGGTTTTTATAAAATATTTTTTCCAAAATTTTCTGACCTTGTTTTGTGCTGACAGGCTGGTCGGTGGACCGTGACGGTCGACCGCACCAAGGGCCGGTCGACCGTTGCGGTCGATCGACGTGCACAGACGTGCACGTCTGTTAGGCACAGACACGGTCGACCGGGACGGTCGACCGAGTTGAGAGCTCTGCTCTCGGGTTTTCTCGGTCGACCGGGCCGGTCGACCGCAGTTGCCCAACGGTCATATTTCTGACCGTTGGCGGTCGACCGGACCGGTCGACCGACAGTCTGTCAGACTGCCAGCTCAGCCTAACGGCTAGTTTTGTATAGGGGCTATATAAACCCCATCTCTTTGGGGATTTTGGCCAAGTTTTTTAAGAGAAAAAATACTAGTTTTCTGAAGTGTTTAAAAGAGTTTTCAAAAGAGTTTTAAGTGCAAAAACTTCTCATCTTTATTGTTTTAGGGTTTTTGGAAAATCAAAGAAAAATAGGTTTTTGGGATTTTTGCTTAGATCTTCAATTCTATCATATGGCAAGTATTTTCCCAAAGATTTTTCTTTGTTGCTTGTTTCCAAAACACTTGTTTTCCACACTTGAGCTATCTTCTATCCTAAACTATTAGGATCTTGTTTTTGTGGAAAAAGATAAGAGAAAAAGAAAGAGAAGTGTTTGAGGTTGTTTGTTGTAAACCTCATTGTTGTAAACACCCTTATATTTGTGAATCCCTCTTCGGTAGAGGTGATCGGGTGATTGTGTTGTGGATCCCTCTTAGGTAGAGGTGATAGTGTTTGGTTGTGAGCCTCTTCGGTAGAGGTGGAGTTTGGTTGTGAGCCTCTTCGGTAGAGGTGTGTGGATTGGTTGTTGTATTGGCTACGGGCCTAACCCCTCGGTTGTGAGGAGGTTGTTGTTGAGAGAGGAGTTTGGTACTCCTAGAGTTGTAAGAAATCCTCTTCGGTAGAGGTTCCCTCGGTGGGAGTTGAGTTAGTGGAAATCCAACATGGTGGTGTAGGCGGGGATGTAGAGCAAGGTGCTCGAACCTCGAAACAAATCTTGGTGTTTGCGTTGTGATCCATTGTCTCTCTAACTCTCTCTCATTTACTTTGTGCAAAGCATCATACTTCATATCATACCATATTTGCTTGTGTTGTGCATAATTCATATTTCCTTGCATTATTTCATATTGCTATATCCTTTATTGTGTGGCTTGATTGTGTGTGCACATTGTGAATTGCTTGTGTGTTTGTGCATCACCTATACTCATCCAACAAGAGCTTCACATAGCGCCTCAACCCATATCTAGGGGAATCAAGAGGAGTTAGTCCAGAGCCTCGCAAGGAGAATTCGGCTACACTTGTTGGATTGTATTAAGTTTGTTGCAAGATTTGCATTAGCTTCCGCATTTAGCGCACTTAGTTTGCACTTAGTTTCTTAGATTAGCACTTACACCTATTCACCCCCCCTCTAGGTGTTTTTCAATTGGTATCAGAGCTAGTGCTCCTGATACTTAGGCTTAACATCCTAGGAGTGATCCATTTGCTTGCTAATCTCATTTGCATTTGCTTGTTTGCACATTCATATTTAGTTTATACCATGGACTTCATGACCCCACCTAGTTTTGACCCTTCCAACATTGATGTTTGGAAGTATAGGATGTCCATGTACCTAAAGACCCTAGGTTTGCATGTTTTTCTTGCGGCCACCAAGAGATGTTATCTTGGTGATTGCAATCATATAGGGGCCAATGCACAAGCCCTAGAGGCCATTAGAAGCACTCTTCCTAAAGATTATCTCTTATGTGTTTCTAACTTTGATTCCGCCTTTGCAGTGTGGAACAAATTGACAACCACCACCACCTCGGAGCTTCAAGTTCAAATTCTAGAAGAGGAATCTAGTGGAGAATCCGATCCACAATGCTTCATGGTCCAAGGGAATGACTCCCTTGAGGTACATTCGGAATCCCACCTAGATAGTAATGATTGTGCTAGTTCTTCAAATGATTATGTTGATCCCCATGCCTTAAATGAAGAACTATCTATTGTGTGTGAAAAGTTAATAGAAAAATATAACGTGTTGAAAAAGAAAAGTCTAGATATTGAAAAAGAAAATAAATGTTTGCATTCTAGACTTGATTGTGTTTTGCAAGAGAAAGTTGAGGCCTATAATGAAAGGGATTCATTGAGATCTCAATTGGAACTTGCACTTAAAGAAAATGAATTTTTAAAGTCTAAAAATGATTGCCTTGCTATTTTGAAGAAAAATGAAAACTTGTCTTCAAAAGTTGATTTTGTTTTAAAAGAAAATGATTCTTTGAAAATTAAGATTGCTTCAATTTCTAAAGATTTGGATGCATGTTTAAAGAAAAATGTTGTTTTGAAAAATAAGATTAATGAACATGTTTGCCATGCTAGGGTAGTTTCACCTAGATCACCCCTTGCATGCTCCACTTCTTCTATGATTAAAAATGATATAAATATGTTGAAGGAGAAAATGGATTGTTTGGGCTCCACTATGAGCCAATGTGCTAAGAACCATACACGGTTGGAAACCTTGGTTCGAAAGAAACAAGTTCCATCCTTTATGCATCCACACCCATCACGGCATACACATGCTTCACACGGACACCATCAACACAAGTATGCTCATGTGTACACATGTACACATTGTGGCCGAAAAGGCCATCTTGCTAAATTTTGCTATGATCGTTTACATGTTGAAAATTTAGCCAAGAATTTTGTTTGGGTTAGAAATGAGACTAACCCCCATGGACCCAACAAGAAGGTATGGGTACCAAAGACCACCCCTCCTATTATTTTTGATGTAGGTGTGGGCTCTCACATG
Organism: Agave tequilana; assembly: GCA_038442645.1. Lineage (NCBI taxonomy): Eukaryota > Viridiplantae > Streptophyta > Magnoliopsida > Asparagales > Asparagaceae > Agave > Agave tequilana. The sequence continues at coordinate 20,189 of JAVJIF010001313.1, read as the reverse complement.
ACATGAGAGTGATGACATCTTGGAGTGGATGCGTTCCGGACTTCATGGAAATCAAATTGGATGCATCACTTTCAAGGGAAGATTTGGTGGAGATGACCACCATGTTTTGGAGACAAGGAGAGTTGCTTCTTCGGTTTTGGTAACAATCCTTTACTCCCATTTATTGTTTACATGCTTTCCATGTTTTAATGTTTATAGCATGTTTTTGATGTCTATGGATTAGTATGTTCATTCCATGTTTATTAAATCCTTGACATACATGTATAGTATTTGAGACACATATGCTTATATGAACCCATATTTAGTGTTCTCACTTTTGTTTAAGCTATAATGTACATCATGAATCTAATACATGTGAATTTACATAGTAATCATGTTTTAGTTTTATCATGATGACTTTTATATTTGTTTTGATGCTTCATGTTTTGAATATATGTTTAGATGTTTGTTTTCATTAAGACTAGTTATATACTTGTACATAGAGTGGGCTACAAATAAATCTATATATGTTGAGCTTGATTGCTTATTTGAACCCATTAGATGTGCTAGTATGTCTAGTTTTGATGATTCATACATTTCAAACTTGTATTCCATTTTTGGATTTGTTTTATGATTGTGTGTTTCACTTCATGTATATGTTTGTATTGCCAAACTTTAAGATATACATGTATACCCCTTGAGTCATTTGCCTTTCATGCAAATCTATATTTGGACTCAATTGTGTTTACGGATATGTATGTATACTTCATGATTGACAATTCATACATATACCTTGAAATGAAATTTGTTGTGATGAAAATTTAGTTTTTCATGTTTCATGTATTTATGTTTAACTTCATGTATATGTCTATCTAGTTCAAACTAATCTTATACATATACATCTTTTTGAGCCACGTGCCTTCATGAATATACATTTAGTGGACTCGTTAAGTTTTGGATATGTATGTATATTTTAGCTTGTATTAGACATACATATGCCTTGAAGATTAAATAAGGAGTTTTATATGATTTTTCATGTTTTTGATGGAATTATGTTTTAAGGAATAATTGAGCTTAATGAAATATTTTTCATGATTATGATCTTCACATATTATTTGTACACTCATATCTATTGCTCATGTTTTGTTTCTCATGAGTTATGCTTTATTGGTTAGAGTGATGATTATCATGTGAATTTCATTTTTGTTTTATTCCTTGCTTGAAGGATTTCGTGCTAGTTAACAAGTTTTCCATTTAACTAGTTGCGGTGTTCTTCATTTTGGTAGTGATTTTCAAACAAAACTACATTTTCAAATCTATCTTTGAAAACCCCTACCATCCAAAGGGCGGTAGGATGGGAGATCATGTTCATGTATGCCCTAAATTGAAAATCTTTAAAACTTGAATTATGATTGGGTGGTAGAGAATATGATGTATACACTTGAACTTATTGTTATGTCAATTGGTATCATTGAACTCTTTCAATTGGTATCATTTTGATCTTCTGGTATACTCATATATGTTTTGTATGTATGTATGCTTTAAATTCCAAGTATATCAATTTCTATTGGTATCTATTTTTCATACATATATATATATATATGTTTGTGTTTATGCTAGTGCTTGAGTTTCAATTTTATTAAATTGATTACTTTTAAATTGTTATCAAGACTATGCATGACTTTAGTTTGTATTTCATAAAGGGGGAGAAAATTTGATTTTGTATTTCAATTGGTATTTGTACTCCCAATCTTTATGATTAAAAGTTGTTATTTTAAACATATGATATCAACATCAAATTATATATTTTTAAAATGAACAATTCTTACTATTGGTATCAATGTCTCTATGTAAAATCTTTTCAATTGGTTAAACATAACAAATTTTGAATACATTTAGTATCAAGATTCATGTTTTAGGAATTCAAGATTTATGTTTAATTACAATTGGTATCTCATATGTTGTTTAAAGAATATATTCAAAGTTTTGATTTGTATTTCCTATATGCAAGGAGAGCTTAACATCTCTCTTACATATAGATTCATGTTGAGTATATTATAAATTGAGGAGCTTGACAACTCTTCTTTATATGATATACGTGTGTAGGGGGAGCTTCACATCTCCTCTTATGCATTACATAATATGTGTTATGTGAATTGGGGCTTGTCATCCTTTCTTCATGTAATGCATATGTGTAGGGAAGCGAACTTAGCGTCTTCCTCTTCATGAATGTATATAGCATATAACATATATTGATCCTTGTTTATTGGTATCAAGATACTTCATTGACATATTTTTTAATTGATATCATGTTTGTAGTCACCCCTTATTGACTTTTTTCTTGTTTTAGACAAAAAGGGGGAGAACATTATTTGCATTGTTTTGATTGACAAAAAGGGGGAGAAAGATTTTTACCCCTCATTTTATCTATGGTTTTGATTGTTTACCCTTTGTTGATAATTGACAAAAAGGGGAGAAGTATTTGAGTTTTATATGCATGCTTATGTTTTATATGCATATATTATGTTTTAATCTCAAGAATATTAAGTTTAATTGATATATAGAGTTTGCTTTGTAATTGGTATCTAGAGCTTATTTTGTTTTGAATATTCCATTTGATATCTAGAACCATTTATTGATTATGCATACGCATGTTTCATGTTTAATATTCATTGCATATATTTATTGTTTATCCCTATGCATGAGTTAAGGGGAGCTTCCTTGAAGCTTATCTTTAATCCATGCATATATAACTCCATGAGTTTTGTCATCATCAAAAAGGGGGAGATTGTTGGCCCAATGGCCTTCCACTCTAGTTTTGATGATGATCAACTCATGTAGTTATGTTTACTAATATTCTTGTGTTTCTAAGTTTCAGACCATTAACAGGATATTAGTTGGTGATTAGCTTCAACAAGGAGTTTAGAAGCTATTCATGTTGATTCCGGTGCCAAAGCTTAAAGATCATACCTTTGCACTTGGAGGATCACGCGTTTGGGATCGAGTCTACTTGAAGATGGAAGATCGACAAGAAGACTTAGGTATCCTAATTTAGATAGAGTTTTAGATCCATTTGTAAAGCTTAGTTTAGTTGATATGCTCAAGTGCACAAAACACACACGTTTTATGATTTGATATTTGGTTTTTATGAATAGTTGATCAAAACAAGTTTACATATGTTATATGTATAGTAGATGTTTTCTATTTATACATACATGCTTTAACTTGGTAAACAACTTATTTTGATATTCCTATTCATGTTTTGGAAAAATTAAGTTTGACAAAATACAAGTTTTGTTTTTGATAAAATTTGCAAGACTCAAAAATGAATTGATATGTTGATATATTGTCTTGAAATTTTTATCACATGTTTATGTTTTAACATAAAATGATAAAACAAGTTTTATGGAATTTTCAGAAATGATAAAAGGTTTTTATAAAATATTTTTCCCAAAATTTTCTGACCTTGTTTTGTGCTGACAGGCTGGTCGGTGGACCGTGACGGTCGACCACACCAAGGGCCGGTCGACCGTTGCGGTCGACCGACGTGCACAGACGTGCACGTCTGTTAGGCACAGACACGGTCGACCGGGACGGTCGACCGAGTTGAGAGCTCTGCTCTCGGGTTTTCTCGGTCGACCGGGCCGGTCGACCGCAGTTGCCCAACGGTCATATTTCTGACCGTTGGCGGTCGACCGAACCGGTCGACCGACAGTCTGTCAGACTGCCAGCTCAGCCTAACGGCTAGTTTTGTATAGGGGCTATATAAACCCCATCTCTTTGGGGATTTTGGCCAAGTTTTTTAAGAGAAAAAATACTAGTTTTTTTAAGTGTTTAAAAGAGTTTTCAAAAGAGTTTTAAGTGCAAAAACTTCTCATCTTTATTGTTTTAGGGTTTTTGGAAAATCAAAGAAAAATAGGTTTTTGGGATTTTTACTTAGATCTTCAATTCTATCATATTGCAAGTATTTTCCTAAAGATTTTTCTTTGTTGCTTGTTTCCAAAAACACTTATTTTCCACACTTGAGCTATCTTCTATCCTAAACTATTAGGATCTTGTTTTTGTGGAAAAAGATAAGAGAAAAAGAAAGAGAAGTGTTTGAGGTTGTTTGTTGTAAACCTCATTGTTGTAAACACCCTTATATTTGTGAATCCCTCTTCGGTAGAGGTGATCGGGTGATTGTGTTGTGGATCCCTCTTTGGTAGAGGTGATAGTGTTTGGTTGTGAGCCTCTTCGGTAGAGGTGGAGTTTGGTTGTGAGCCTCTTCGGTAGAAGTGTGTGGATTGGTTGTTGTATTGGCTACGGGCCTAACCCCTCGGTTGTGAGGAGGTTGTTGTTGAGAGAGGAGTTTGGTACTCCTAGAGTTGTAAGAAATCCTCTTCGGTAGAGGTTCCCTCGGTGGGAGTTGAGTTAGTGGAAATCCTACACGGTGGTGTAGGCGGGGATGTAGAGCAAGGTGCTCGAACCTCGAAACAAATCTTGGTGTTTGCGTTGTGATCCATTGTCTCTCAACTCTCTCTCATTTACTTTGTGCAAAGCATCATACTTCATATCATACCATATTTGCTTGTGTTGTGCATAATTCATATTTCCTTGCATTATTTCATATTGCTATATCCTTTATTGCGTGGCTTGATTGTGTGTGCACATTGTGAATTGCTTGTGTGTTTGTGCATCACCTATACTCATCCAACAAGAGCTTCACATAGCGCCTCAACCCATATCTAGGGGAATCAAGAGGAGTTAGTCCAGAGCCTCGCAAGGGGAATTCGGCTACACTTGTTGGATTGTATTAAGTTTGTTGCAAGATTTGCATTAGCTTCCGCATTTAGCGCACTTAGTTTGCACTTAGTTTCTTAGATTAGCACTTACACCTATTCACCCCCCCCCCCTCTAGGTGTTTTTCATTATTATTATAAAAATGTATAGATTTTACAAAATTAGTTTTTGAAAATTCAAAACCAACATGTGTAGGTTTGTGAATCTTATCTTTTGAAAATCTAAGACCAAAATGATTATTTGACATCTTTTGGTAAGATAATAAATCATTTAAATTTTATTTTCCTTTATTAAATTTTGTCACATTTTTTTAAATTTCCTCATACTTAATTCTGAAACTAGTCATTTCTTTATCTAAAATAGTAATTCTAGAATTTAAAGAACAGTTTCTTTTTTAAGCATAGAATCTCTTTTAAGAAATTCTCATTATCCTTTTTTAAAGATGAAATAACTTTTTCAAAATCATTTTTTGAGAATTTAAAGAAGATGTTTGAGAAACATAAATTGAATTTCTATTATTGAGTCTTGCATTTTCCTTTGTTAAAATTTTATTTTTAATTTTTTCATTTTGAAATCATTATAAAGTTCATTAAATGCTTCTAATAATTCATCATAATCTTGTACCTCATCTTCTTGAGCCATGAAGCAGATATTGGCAGTTTCAGTGGCTTCTTCTTCGTCAGAGGAAGATGAATCGCTATTATCCCAAGTTGCTTGGAAGGCTTTCTTCTTCTGTTGAACTTATTGAAATTCTTAAAATTTCCTTTTGATTTCATCAATGGGCAATTCTTCTTTATGTGACCTGGTTTGTTACACTTGAAACAAATAGGATTATCATTAGTATCTTTATTCTTTTTAAACTTACTTTATTTTAAGAATTTTTTGAATTTTCTTGAGAGTATGGCCATCTCCTCTTCATCGTCATCTGAATTGTCCATTTCTGAAAATGTATGGAAGGCAAGTACTTTCTTCTTTGATTGAAGTTGTTATTCATACTTCTTTCTTTCTTCAAGTTGCACTTCATATGCCATTAAATTACCAATAAGATTTTCTAATGACATTGTTGAGAGATCATTCACTTCTTCTATAGCAGTGATTTTCTTCTTCCAATCCTATGTGAGTGCACGAAGGATCATTCCGACTTTTTCAACTTGAGTATATTCCTTTCCAAAGGCTACTAAGGAATTTATAATGTCGGTGAACCTTGTAACCATTTCTGAAATTATTTCGTTCTCCTTCATTTTGAAGAGTTCAAACCTGTGAACAAGAACAGAAATTTGAGATTCTTTAACCTTATTTGTATCTTCATGGCTTACCTGTAGAATCTACCATATTTGATTTGCAGATTTGGCCATTGACACGTGATTGAATTCTTTTTTGTTCAAGACACAGTAAAGCGTGTTCATTACTTTGACATCAAAGTTGACAGACTTCTTTTGTTCTTCACTCCAAGCATCATAATTGGTTGTAGGTTTGGTGTATGGTGCTTCCACTATGTTCCATAGTTCATAGTTGAGTAACTACAAGTAGAGCTTCATTCTACACTTCCAGTAGTTGTAATTTAATCCATCAATATTGATGGACGTTGTGTAGAATGTCCTTCTTTGAATTGTGATGAAGGAAATTCTGTAGCCATCCTTGCTTTGATACTAAATGTAGGATCTATAAACAAGCAACACAAACACTAGAGGGGGGTGAATAGTATTTATAAACTTTTTAAATAAAACTACTTGCAGGAAAGTAAAATTCACAGAATAAAACTCAAAAAAATGCAAACGCAAAGACACAAAATTTTATTCTAGTTCTGTCCTTGTGACCTACATCCAGTCCCCAAGCAACTAGCTTGAGATTTTCCTTTTCCTGATTTTAATACACCCCCAAAATCAACTCCTTATACACCACTTGACAAACAGCCTTTGCCACATCCGTACAACTCTTCTCTTCACCAAGAAGATAACAAATCTTTGATTGAATACACTAAATCCTATAAGCCTTGAATCTATATGTGATTGTGGCAAGGTCTCTTATAGGTGGACTTTCAGAATTCTTCACAATAGAGTAGGATTTGTGTGAAGAACAGAAAGTAGAAATAAGTTTTAGACAAACAAAATTTTGAACAGAATTTTTGGGCAGAAAACTTGTGTTTTTGAATTGGTGTATTTAGCCTAGGATAACATCCCTATTTATAGCTAAAATCTATGGTCAGCTAGGATAGTTATCAGGATAAATTTGAATATTAAAACGTTGGATAAACACCAGAAAACCAATAACTGTTTAGCAGTCAGAAACTGTTATATGTCGACTAGGGTAAGTTGGGTAGTCGACTAGAATAACAAATTTTGCCATGGTTAGTTGACTAATATAAGAGGCAAGTCGACTATATAAAGACTGATATGGATAACAAATTTCTGGAAACCATAATTAGTCGACGAGCAAAAAATGGATAGTCGACTATAACAAGGGTTAGTCGACTAGGGTCAAGAGGTAAGTCGACTAATAAAGCTAACAGACAATAAACAGAGAGCAGGAATAGTTTTGTGAAAGGATTTAGTCGACTATATAATGGATCAAGTCGACTAGACTATATGTTAGTCGACTATATTAGGGGTCAAGTCGACTATATGACTATTGTGTGTGTGATCAAGACTTTTAACAAAAAATTCTAAAAATACACAAAAATAGTCAAAGTCTTCATATGAGCTTGAGCGATCAGAACTCTGTATAAATACTTGAGATAGAGCTCCAATGCATCTGTAACACTTTTGTTATCCATCATCAAAATCTATCAATCTGTAAGTTTCAACAATTAACCTTGCCAGGATGGCACTATAGATGTATATCATAATCTGCCATCAACGAGAGTCATCGCCTCTGCCTCATGTTCAATTCCTTCTGGGTGAAAAGATATTTCAAGCTCTTATGATCGCTGTAAATCAACACTCGGTTACCTAGTAAGTAATGCCTCCATATCTTCAACGCAAAGAACACAACTGCCAGCTCTAGATCATGCGTTGGGTAGTTCTTCTCATGTAGTTTTAATTGCCTAAATGCATAAGCTACCACATGTCCATGCTGCATCAATACATATCCAAGACCCTTCCCTGATGCATCACTGTATATGACCATTCATCCTTTCCCTAAGGGTGTCTTCAAGATTGGAGCTGAAATCAATTTGTTCTTCAACTCCTCAAAAGCAGACGTACACTCCTCAGTCCATACATACTTCTCTCCCTTCCTGGTAAGCTTGGTCAAAGTGCTGCAATTTTAGAGAAGTCCTGCATGAACCTTCGATAATATCCGGTTAATCCAATAAAGCTCCTGATCTCTGTTGCTGATTTTGGAGTTAACCAATCCTTCACTGCTTGAATCTTGCTGGGATCCACTGAGATTCCTTCCTTAGAAATAATATGGCCCAAGAATGTTATACTCTCCAGCCAGAACTCACACTTACTAAGTTTGGCATGAAGTTGCTCAAGTCGAAGCGTCTATAGCACAACCCTCAAATACACAGCATGCTCTTCTTCATTCTTGGAATAGACCAAAATATCATTGATGAAAACCAACACAAACTTATTTAAATAAGGTGAGAAGATTATATTCATCAAGTCCATGAAAACTGCTGGGATATTTGTTACTCCAAAGGGTATAACCAGGAACTCGTAATGACCATAGCGAGTCCTAAATACCATCTTCTAGATGTCTTCTTTCTTCACCTTCCACTGATGGTACCCTGACAACAGATCTAACTTTGAGAATACTTGAGCCCCATGAAGTTAATCAAAGAGATCATCGATCCTCGGTAAAGGGCACTTGTCCTTAATGGTGACTTTGTTCAATTCTCTGTAATCAATATAAAATCTCTTGCCACCATCCTTCTTATTTACCAATAACACTGGTGCTCCCTAAGGTGAAGTACTCAGTCTGATTAGACCCTTACTAAAATACTCCTAAAGTTGATCCTTCAATATAGCCAATTCTGTTGGTGCCATTCAGTACGGTACTTTAGAGATGGGAGTCGCTCCTGGAATAATGTCAATAGAGAACTCCACAACTTTGTCAGGTGAAAGTCCTAATATCTCCTCAAATACATCCAGGAATTCATTTCACACTGACACCATCTTCTTCTTATCTTCTACAGTGACACAATCCAGTTGATTCTCCTTCCTGAGGGACTTGCGCTCTCCGATGAACTGAAACTCCGGTTAGTATGGAATTCTTAAGATCACCTTCTTGTTCTGACAGTTGATCACTGCATAATACTTGCTAAGCCAAGTCATGCCTAAGATCACATCGTACCCTCAAGTGTCCAGTACGAATATGTCGGCTTCTAACTTTCTATCACATACTCCACAATGCATGCTTTGCAAATCCTATTAGTAATGGCTACCCCATTCTCCGTACTAATTTCCCATTGGTCACTCGTACAGACAAGGGGTATAGAATGCAAAGCAGTAAATCTACTGGATATGAAATAATGTGATACACCAGAGTCAAAGAGTGATAAGATGGGAATTGAGTAGACCTACATTGTACCTGCCACTACTTCTCCCGATTCCTCAGCTTCCTCAGCGGTCAAGTTGTAGGCCGGGCCTTTCCCGCTGCCTACTCCTATCCTGGATCCCCTCTGAGCCTGACCCAGAGTCTGACGTTGGGGAGGAAGTGGAGCTCCTCTGCCTATAGTCCCTAGATTCCTCCTCATCGGTGGTGCTGAAAGTGTTGGGGGTGCCACTCGTGCTGGAAGTGCTGGTGGTGTCACTCGCGCTGAAAGTGCTAGAGCTACATTTTATGTCTTCTTGAATGGACAATCACCCACTGAGTGGTCACCAGATCCTCAAGCCTAACACAGTCCATTAGCCATACGGCAGTTGCGTTGATTGTGTCCGGGCTTCTGACAATATCCACATACAAGTTGCTGAGGAGAAGGCTGAAATTGTCGCTTGGCTAATGGGGCACTAATAGATCTGACTGGATTTCTTCTGTACACTTGCTGAAATTGACGCTTCATTGGCTTGTGTTGTAGCTTGCTTCTATTCTTCTTCTCCAATCCCTGCTCCACATCACGAGCTATAGAAAGAACTTGGGAGTATGTCTCCAGCTGGTGGGGTACAAGTAACATCTGGATATCCACCCTCAATTCTTATTCAAACCTGCTAGCTCTGTTCCCCTCGTCGGCCACCATATATGGTGCAAACCGACTAAGTCTTAGGAATTCAGCAGCATACTCATCCACCGATCGATTCCACTACTACAACCTAATAAACTGCTCCTCCAGCTCCTTCTGAGCCGTTGCAGGGAAGAACCTCTCATAGAAGCCCTTCGAGAACTGGTCCCAAGAGATGGGCTTCTCCAGCCTCACCTCTTCGGCTAGCCACCAGGTCCTCGCCACATCTTTCAGCTATATCTTGGTCACTTCCACCTGGTTCTCACTAGGAATTCTAGCCGCCTTCAGAAGATCGGTCATGTGAATCAGCCACTGCTCTACATCCAGGGGCTTCTCAGTGCCCGAAAAGACTGCCGGCTGTAACCTCCTGAAATCCAATATAGTACCCGGCCTCTGCTCCTGGGGTACAGTCAACAATCCTTATCACAAGAGCTCTGTTTGCTGTTGATGGCTATTCATCATTCTCTGAAGTATCCTCATCATGTAGTTCTCCCTGTTAGAACTGTCATGAGAAGTGGCAGGACCGTTACGTGTTCCCTGTCTTTCCATATTTGAGCTAGCTGAAAAGGTGACAGAAATAAAGAGCTGCATGAGATTTCAGAAATCAAGGGATAGATTTCAAGAAAAGAATATATAACTTTGTAGTTGTGATTGGAATGTATAGCAATGACTCGTGTGACCAGGTTGCAGATTAATCCAACATTAATCTGCTGACTAGTTGTACTGAAGGTGTGAGAGCCTAGGCTCTGATACCAATCTGTAGTGCCCTGATCCCACGGATACGGAGACACTACTGCGACGTACATACATAGGGCGATAGTACCATCATGTATGTATGCTAAGCATCAGTACAACATAGGAATCAAAGTGTGAAAATACGTGATAATATATATTCCAACACAAAAATACAAGTACCCAGTCATCACAGACTGTGATATAATGTTACATAAGTATTACATCACCAGGAAGCACAAAAGTAGACTGTACAAGGTACAAAAGATAAGAACTCACGAGCTAAAAGAGAGAATCTCGCGAGCGGGGCAAGACGGGACGAAGTTATGGCTGATTCGCCTGCTCCTCGAAGAAGGCCTGGTCCTTAGCTGAAGGGTCCACCTCAGTCCAAGCTGCAATATCTGAACATGCAAATCTAGAGTTGTTAGGACGTAACTCAGCGAGTGCAAAAAGAAACTAAGTGGCAAGTATAAGCAATAGCAAGTGTAGCAGGTCAAGTGTTATGTAATCAAATGAGCAAGCATGAAATAACTACAATAAATAGTAAATATGAAAATGACATTAAATTCATGTGGCATGAAGTCAATTATCATGCTATTATTAAGACTCGTTCAATTTTTTATGTTTCGATATGTGTCGCATACAAGTCGAGCGAGGATGGTTATTGGAAACTGATGGGGATCGACGAGCCATGTTTTAAATGGGTCCCGTGCATACCTGAAACAACAGTCCAGAAGTATTCGGTACTGAGCTAGAACATACCGCTAGGTACCAGGTCTTACTATATGCCTGTAGGACTTAGTATACGCCCGAACAGGAATAGAGTGTCATCGCTCCCCAAAGGAATATACCGAGGGATTTCGGTACACCCGGCAAGTAGGCAGGGGAGTAGGGTGAAAAACACCTAGAGGGGGGTGAATAGGTGTGATTGCTAATCTTAAAAATTTTAACTCTCTAAATGCGGAACCTAAAACAAGTGAGGCTCAACTTAGTACAATTCAACAAGTGTAGCCGAATTCCTCTTGAGAGGCTCTGGACTAAACTCCTCTTGATTCCCCTTGATATGGGTTGAGGTGCTATGTGAAGCTCTTGTTGGATGAGTACGGGATTGGCACACACAAGTATGAAATGGATGATATGAAGAATGATGCAAACACAATGATATATGGCAAGAATTTCAAGCAAGCAAATAGTAGCACAAGAAAATTAAACAATATCACAAGTATGCAATAGAAAGCAATAAGGAGCTATTGAAAAGTAAATCAAGAATTAGACGCAAAGGCAATCACAAACAAAGTGATTTGTTTCGAGGTTCGAGCCACCGCTCTACTCCCCGCCTTCACCTCCGTGAAGGGTTTCCACTATCCACCGAGGACGCCTTTACAATTTGGTCTACCGAAGACCGAGCACCGAGCTCCACCGAGTACAAAGGACCTCTACCGAAGAGGTTGCTCCACAAGGAAAGGATTACAAGAACAAAGTGATCACAACAAGATCACTACACTATTTCTCAAACTCTTTACAAACACTCTCACTTCAATTACAACTTCACTATAGAATGAGTATTGGATTTTTGGCTCTATGAAGTGTGGTGAGAAAAACTTCAGTTGTAGAGTGATATTAGTAATCAAACACAACTGAAAAACAAGCTCAAAAAGAATTGGAATGAAAGCTTTAAACTCTTTTCTTTTCTCTTTTGAAAACAACACAAACTTGAGGATTTTTCTTAGTAATATGAAAGAGAGACTTCTCCTCTATTTATAGGGTTAAAAATAGGTTAAAAACAATTTCTTTTGGTCTTATTTTCTCTGAAAAATCTCCCCAACAACTCTCCAAAAATCTGTTAAAGCTGAAAACAAAAACAGTTTTCAGAATAGCCCAAAGAGGAAAGAGCCGTTAGGCTATAGCAGGCTTGGCGGTCGACCGGTCCGGTCGACCGCAAGGCCAGCTGCAAAGAGCCGTTGGCTCTCGGTCGACCGGTCCGGTCGACCGTCCCAAAAGAGGAAACACAGTTTCCTTCTTCCGGTCGACCGGTCCGGTCGACCGAAACAAACTGTGAGCAATTTGCTCTCCGTCGGTCGACCGGTCCGGTCGACCGACAGACATGCACAAACAGTGCATGTCCAGACACATCACCGGTCGACCGGGCCGGTCGGCCGGAGTTGCCTGAAACTGAAAACTGGGCTGGTTTTGAGTTAGAAAAAATTTGAGAAATATTTTAAAAAATACATATAGCTAAGTATTATGCAGAAAATAGTTTATACACATGTTTTATACAAGATTTTCAAGATATAAAGCTTTTGGTACATGTATATATAAACTAGGCATAAAACTTAGAAATAACCATTTTCAAAACATAGGAAATATATGAAACAGGTGTGTGTGCAAATCCTAGAGCCAAATTTCATATACTCAAACTTTAACATTCTATTTCTTACAATGTTTCTAAGGACTTCAAGATCTTCAATAGGCTTCTTCATATAATCTTCAACACTTGTTCCTTGAGCCCAATTGGAGTTGACTTGAGTCCAAATCCTTGTATTTGTGAGAGAAGACTTCTAGAATGAATAGAAATCTGAAACACACTTAAACAACAAATGTTATTAGTACAAATAACTAATATGTTTTGTAATCATCAAAATACACTAATCATGGGTGATTGTAACCTTGGGCCAACAATCTCCCCCTTTTTGATGATGACAAAACATATAGGTTATTTAAATAAACATGGAAGAAGAGTTTGAAAAACTCCCCCTCAAATAATGCTATGTATAAAAAATTGGACTATGAAAGCACAATACATAAAGCATTCAATGTACAAAAGTTTTGTCAAAAACTTAAATAAACAAACTTTCTTTTTCTTCATAAAATAAAGCTCAAATATATCAAAACTAAATATCAAACTAAACTTATTCTCCCCCTTTTTGTCATACATCAAAAGGGTTAAAATACCAATTGAAAAAAAATTTTATTTTAAGAATCCATAATGCAAACATTCAACTCACCACAAATAAATGAAAATCTAGCATAGTCTAATGGTTTAGTAAAAATATCGGCAAGTTGAAAATCGGTAGAAATATATTCAATAACAATATCACCTTTCTCATAGTGATCTCTAAGAAAGTGATACCTAATGTCAATGTGTTTGGTTTTACTATGTTGATTTGCATTCTTTGTCATGTGAATAGTACTAGTATTATCACAAATATTTTAACATGATCAAAGTGTAAATCATAGTCAAGGAGAGTATGTTTCATCCAAAGAACTTGTGCACAACAAGCTCCGGCTGCAACATACTCCGCCTCGGCGGTTGATAGGGCTACCGAATTTTGCTTTTTGGAAGACCAAGATACAAGACAATTACCTAAGAATTGACATGTTCCACTTGTGCTCTTCCTATCTACCCTACAACCCGCATAGTCGGCATCCGAAAAACTCTTCATTTCAAATAATCCGGTTTTAGGATACCACAAACCCATTTCAATAGTGCCCTTAAGGTATCTAATTATGTGTTTAACTGCAATTATGTGAGATTCTTTAGGACAAGATTGAAAACGTGCACAAAGACAAACGGAAAACATAATATCCGGCCTAGTAGCCGTCAATAAAGCAAACTACCAATCATGCTACGATATAATTTAATGTCTACACTTTTACCTTGTTCATCCTATCAAGCTTTGTAGTTGTTGCCATGGGAGTTTTGCTTACTTTCGATCCTTCAAGCCCAAACCTTTTGATTAGTTCCTTTGTGTACTTGGCTTGATTGATGAAGATCCCATCCTTCTTTTGCTTGATTTGGAGTCCAAGGAAATAGTTGAGCTCCCCCATCATAGACATTTCAAATTCATCCTTCATGCATGACTCAAAAGCTTTGCAAAGAGATTCATTAGTAGAACCAAAAATAATATCATCCACATAAATTTGCACAATAAGAATATCCTTTTCTACATGTTTTGTAAACAAAGTTGTGTCAATTTTACCTTTCTTAAAATCATTTGAAATCAAAAATGAAGAAAGTCTTTCATACCAAGCCCTAGGGGCTTGTTTTAAACCATAAAGAGCTTTATCTAATTTAAAAACAAAATCCGGATGTGTAGGATCAACAAACCCGGGGGTTGTTCAACATACACCTCCTCTTCAATAAAACCGTTTAGAAAAGCACTTTTAACATCCATTTGAAATAATTTGAAATCTTTATATGAGGCAAATGCTAGTGTCATCCGTATGGCTTCAAGCCGTGCTACGGGTGCAAAAGTTTCTTCAAAATCGATCCCTTCGATTTGAGTGTAACCTTGGGCAACTAACCTAGCCTTGTTTCTAACTACATTACCCGATTCATCCAACTTGTTCTTAAAGATCCACTTAGTACCAATTGTTGGTCTATCGTGGGGCCTAGGAACAAGGTGCCAAACTTGGTTGCGCTCAAATTGATTGAGCTCCTCTTGCATGGCTAGCAACCAATATGAATCGGCCTCGGCTTCGAGGACATTTTTGGGTTCAATATGAGAAATGAATGCATAGTTACCACAATAGTCATGAAGTCTAAAGCGAGTAGTTACCCCTTTTGATACTTCACCTATGACGAGGTCCTTGGGATGATGTGGATTGTATCTCCAATCCTTTGGTAGTGGTTGAGTAGGCTCCACCTCATGTGTTTGATTTTCATTTCCTTGTGCCTCTTCCACTTTAGCTTCGCTTCCTTCATCATCCTTTGGTTTGTCTCCCATAGTAGAAGCATCTCCAAGGTCACTTTCTCCAAACCTTCATCCAATGCATCTATTTCTACAACATTCTTAACAAACTTGTTAGATTCCTCAAACTTAACATGAATAGACTCTTCAATAGTCAATGATGATCTAATGAAAACTCTATAAGCCTTACTAGTGTTGAGTAACCTACAAAAATAGCCTCATAAGATCTAGCATCAAACTTTCCTAAATTATCTTTTGTATTTAAAACAAAACATTTGCATCCAAAAACTTTGAAATAAGAAACATTTAGTTTTCTAGAAAAGTACATTTCAAAAGAAGTTTTAGTAGTATTTTTACATAAGAAAACACGATTTGATATATAGCATGATGTTTTAACGGCCTCGGCCCACAAATAATGTGGTAGACCATATTCACTTAGCATTGTCCTAGCCATCTCTTGTAATGTTCTATTTTTCCGTTCAACTACTCCATTTTGTTGTGGAGTTCTAGGACAAGAAAGTTCATGCTTTATTCCATGTTCATCACAAAAGTGGTAAAGGGTTGGTTAATGAATTCACCTCCTCTATCACTTCTTATTCTCAAAATCGAAACATCTTTTTCCTTTTCAACTCTTTTCTTAAAAGTTTGAAAATAGAGAATGCTTGGCTTTTATGTTCAAGAAAGAAAACCAAGTAAATCTTGAAAAGTCATCAACCAAAACATAAGCAAATCTATTCCCACTTAGACTTTTGGTTTGTGTAGGGCCAAAAAGATCCATATGGATTAACTCCAAAGGACGTGATGTCATGATATCCTTAATTGACTTGAAAGAGGACTTAGTTTGTTCCCAATTGACATGCGTCACAAACTCGGTCTTTTCAAAATCAAGCAAGGAATACCTTTCACCATTTCCTTTGTGTTTAACCTAGAAATGTGATCAAAAAAATATGCCCTAATCTCCTATGCCACAACCAAGAGTCATCATCGAGGGCTTTTCAACAAGTAATATTACAAGACATATTTAACATATCAATCATATAAACATTACTTTCACGAAAACCGGAAAATACACAAACATTAGAAGTTCTATCAATTACTTTACAAGCAACATTATCAAAAACAATATCAAAACCTTTATCACAAAGTTGACTAACACTCAAGAGATTATGCTTGAGGCCATCAACTAAAACTACATTTTCAATTAAAGGAGAGGTGCCAAGTTTTACATTACCAATACCGATGATTTACCCTTGGCGTCATCTCCGAAGGTGACGGTGCCACCTTCATGATATCTTGATAGGGTTGCAAAGTTGTTGATGTCCCAAGTCATATGCCTTGAGCAACTGATATCAAGATACCACAATCCTCTACGTCGTTGGGATTTGGAAAGTACCTACATCATTTAACATAATTGTTGATTTTGGTACCCAAACTTTCTTGGGTCCTTTAAAGTTAGTGCCTCGAACCCAAACATTATGACGTGATACGTTTAATCTATCATAGCAAAAATTGGCTAAGTGCCCTTTCCGTCCACAATGTGAACATGAGAACACTCTACCATACATGAATGCATGATGTGTATGCGTAGTGTGAGCATGTTTTGGGGTTTTGCCATGTTGTTTAGGTTGTGTAGCATGAACATGAACATGAGCATGAGCATTTTTTCTTTGGGGCTTGTTTCTTAGGAAACATAGCCTCAATTTCTTCTTGTTAAACTCACAATCTTTCAAAACAACACTTAATGAGTCTAATCTTTCCTAAGCATAGAAACTTCATTTGAATCAATTAGTGGGGCCTTACCTTTGCAAGAAATCTTATATTTTTCAAAATCATTTTGATAGTGGCCAAAGTGGAAACCAAATCATCTTTTTCCTTTGTAAGAGTAAAACTTGAAGACTTAAAGATTCATTATCCTTTTTCATTTTAAGATACTTTTTCTTTAAGAAATCATAGTTTTGTGACAACTCAACAAAAGCCTCTTCTAACACATCCATAGAAAGTTCATTATCATGAGAAGGGGAAGAGGTTACCTTGCTTGTGCCTTCATTAGCCATGAAGCACATGTTGGCGGTGTCTATTTCTTCCTCGGATTCGGTCTCCGAATCCCAAGTTGCCTTCATAGCCTTCTTCTTGTAAGGCTTCTTTGAAGTGGAGGGCTTAGCTTTGTCTGGACACTCCGCAACAATGTGTCCGGGCTTTTGGCAATTGAAACAAGTGATTTTCCTTTCTTCTTTGCCTCCTTGCCATCTTCTTCTACCTTGTTACTTCGCCTTGTTGTACATCCTTCGGACGTTCTTTACAAGGAGTGAGAGCTCCTCATCATCTTCTTCTTCATCGTCTTCATCGGAGTGTGTAGCTTGACTCTTGAAGGCGATAGTCTTCTTTTTGGAAGGAGCCATATCCTCCCTAGCTTTTCTTTCCATCTCATGGGTTTTGAGGTTCCCAATGAGACCTATAAGCTCCATCTCTTCATTGTCGTTGAGTTCCTTCAAGGTTGTTGCTTTAACTTCCCATGAAGGAGGAAGAGCTCGGATGATCTTCCTTACTCTTTGATCATTGTTGATATCTTCACCTAAAGAAGAGAGTCCATTAGTAATCTGGTAAATCTTGTAACCATATCATCTATGGTTTCATTTTCTTGCATGCTAAATGTTGTCATATTGGGACCGAAGAGGTCAATCTTAGCCTTCTTTACTTGTGAGGTCCCCTCATGTGTGACTATCAAATGTGACCAAATCTCATATGCGGATTTGCAATGAATAACCCTAGAAATGTCATCATCATTAAGGGCTTGTAGAAGTGCATAGTGAGCTTTGGCATTGGCATCGAATTCCTTAGTCTCTATTTCGGACCAAGTGGATTCGTCACCGGGGGGTACACTAAAGGACTTAGTCACGGCTTTTGCAACTCGGCTACCTAGAGATTGCAAAAACACGGTCATCTTAACTTTCCATATGGGAAAGTTAAGTCCATCAAACTTAGGAGGGGTCTTAATTACATCGGCCATTTTTACTATATGAATATGAATGAAATGATTAGCAAATTAGGATCTTCTCTAAGGTTGTTAAGCCAAATCCTAGAGTCCAAGCTCTGATACCAATTGAAAACACCTAGAGGGGGGGGTGAATAGGTGTGATTGCTAATCTTAAAAATTTTAACTCTCTAAATGCGGAACCTAAAACAAGTGAGGCTCAACTTAGTACAATTCAACAAGTGTAGCCGAATTCCTCTTGCGAGGCTCTGGACTAAACTCCTCTTGATTCCCCTTGATATGGGTTGAGGTGCTATGTGAAGCTCTTGTTGGATGTGTACGGGATTGGCACACACAGTATGAAATGGATGATATGAAGAATGATGCAAACACAATGATATATGGCAATAATTACAAGCAAGCAATAGTAGCACAAGAAAATTAAACAATATCACAAGTATGCAATAGAAAGCAATAAGGAGCTATTGAAAAGTAAAGCAAGAATTAGACGCAAAGGCAATCGCAAACAAAGTGATTTGTTTCGAGGTTCGAGCCACCGCTCTACTCCCCGCCTTCACCTCCGTGAAGGGTTTCCACTATCCACCGAGACGCCTTTACAATTTGGTCTACCGAAGACCGAGCACCGAGCTCCACCGAGTACAAAGGACCTCTACCGAAGAGGTTGCTCCACAAGGAAAGGATTACAAGAACAAAGTGATCACAACAAGATCACTACACTATTTCTCAAACTCTTTTACAAACACTCTCACTTCAATTACAACTTCACTATAATGAGTATTGGATTTTTGGCTCTATGAAGTGTGGTGAGACAAACTTCAGTTGTAGAGTGATATTAGTAATCAAACACAACTGAAAAACAAGCTTAAAAAGAATTGGAATGAAAGCTTTAAACTCTTTTCTTTTCTCTTTTGAAAACAACACAAACTTGAGGATTTTTCTTAGTAATATGAAAGAGAGACTTCTCCTCTATTTATAGGGTTAAAAATAGGTTAAAAACAATTTTTTTTGGTCTTATTTTCTCTGAAAAGCTCCCCAACAACTCTCCAAAAATCTGTTAAAGCTGAAAACAAAAACTTTTTTCAGAATAGCCCAAAGAGGAAAGAGCCGTTAGGCTATAGCAGGCTTGGCGGTCGAACCGGTCCGGTCGACCGCAAGGCCAGCTGCAAAGAGCCGTTGGCTCTCGGTCGACCGGTCCGGTCGACCGTCCCAAAAGAGGAACACAGTTTCCTTCTTCCGGTCGACCGGTCCGTCGACCGAAACAAACTGTGAGCAATTTGCTCTCCGTCGGTCGACCGGTCCGGTCGACCGACAGACATGCACAAACAGTGCATGTCTAGACACATCACCGTCGACCGGGCCGGTCGGCCGGAGTTGCCTGAAACTGAAAACTGGGCTGGTTTTGAGTTAGAAAAAATTTTGAGAAATATTTTAAAAATACATATAGCTAAGTATTATGCAGAAATAGTTTATACACATGTTTTATACAAGATTTTCAAGATATAAAGCTTTTGGTACATGTATATATAACTAGGCATAAAACTTAGAATAACCATTTTCAAAACATAGGAAATATATGAAACAGGTGTGTGTGCAAATCCTAGAGCCAAATTTTATATACTCAAACTTTAACATTCTATTTCTTACAATGTTTCTAAGGACTTTAAGATCTTCAATAGGCTTCTTCATATAATCTTCAACACTTGTTCCTTGAGCCCAATTGGAGTTGACTTGAGTCCAAATCCTTGTATTTGTGAGAGAAGACTTCTAGAATGAATAGAAATCTGAAACACACTTAAACAACAAATGTTATTAGTACAAATAACTAATATGTTTTGTAATCATCAAAATACACTAA